>FIZR01001984.1:0-14040 GCA_900060175.1 Ferrisia virgata
TTAAAATAAAATAAAGATTTTTTTCGTTTCATTTTTTGTCAAAATTTGAAAAAATAAAAGGGGCTGATTTTTTGTTAAAATTCGAAAAAATGAAGGGGTCCAAGCATAAATGCTGCCCAGGGCCTCTCCCAACCTATCGCCGGCCCTGTGCATAGTTGATGGTGTGAGCTGGTCCATGTAGTTTCTCACATTTGGCAGATTTTTACCAAATGAGGGAATTCGGCCATTAGACAAATTAGGTGTAACATGTACATTGGGTATGGTGTATTGGAAAAGAATAATTTTCACTTTTATCCTGTTTTTAAAACAAAAGATTACCCAAGTTTCTAATGTTTTCATTTCTTGTGATGAAAGAAATTTCATAAACAAGAAATTACATGCAACTTCAAAATTTTCTGAAATACTATTGAATAAATAAGTATTAAAAATTTTACAAATGTTGTAATTTTTGTTGCAGAAGAACATCTGTTTTACAGCTCACATAAATGGACGATGCAGAGGATTATTTTTGGAGAAAACCTACCGAATACCATTCCTTTTACAGCTTGAAAATTTTAGGTTACTTGGATATTACATGTTGCATAGTTGTTGTGATTTCTAATATTTCCATTATTTTGGTGCTGACAAGAAAAACTATGATTTCACCCATAAATACCATTTTCAATCACATATCCATTACCGAATCGCTGGCTGCTCTTTCATACTCAGCACGAGCATGGAACGAATATTTTCGAGTGGAAAAGTGTTCAATCTCAAAGCACAGAACATTCATATGGGAAAGTATTTCAACATATTGTTACATAGTTGCATTCTTATTCCGACATGTTGGAGTTTGGATGGCAGTAATGCTAGCTGTATGGCGTTATATAGCAGTTCTACATCCACTAAAGGAACGCGATTGGTGTAATATGAAGATTACTCACGTCTGGATTGTAGTCGGATACATATTTTCTGTCTTCATTTCAATAATTCCCTTTTTTAGCGTACAAGTTGGACCTGTAGTCAAGTTGCTTGATCAAAATGGATGTTCAACGTCAAATTTTACCATTGGACAGAATGTAACCATATATGAATTTCAAATGCCGCTCGAGAATTTTCCAATAATATACCACATATCATTTGCCTTCTATGGCATATTCATAAAAATATTACCATCGGTTGCATTTGGTGTTATAATTTACAGGTAAGTGAAACGCTTCATACAGTGATTTAGGGATTAACTTGGTGTGATTTCATTGCAAAAATTCAATTCATAATAATTGTATTATTACAGATTAATTTTATCGCTAATAAAAGCGAAGAATGACCGTGAAGCAATGTTTGGAGCCAAACGCAATGATACTTACAACAGAATTAAACAACGACTAACCCATCAAACTGATCGGACAACAAAATTTTTAATATTAATATTAATGTTGTTTGTAATTGGAGAAGTTCCGCATGGAATATTGTGCATATTTACAGTATTTTATGGTCCTAAATTCTTTTGGAAGTACTATTATTATGGGATGGAATTTTGCAACTGTCTAACTCATATTTCTGAGTCATTCAATTTCATACTTTATTATTCAATGAGCAGTCAATTCAGAAAAACTTTCAAAACGCTTTTCACCATTGGTGGTAAAGCACCACACAATAGTCAATTATCCACTCAATTGTCGAATTCTTCTCTATCAGGAATTAATAAAACATCGAATAATATAAATCGATCATCAAGCATTAATACAATCAGTTCCACTAGCACTTATGTTTTGTGATATGAACTGTAAATGAATGGAAGCAAACTTTCACCGATGAAGTAGAAAGGTAGGGATTTTAATATGTTCTACCCAGTTGGCGACTTCTTCGCTCGCAATTACAGTCAAAATTGCAATTAAAGTGGTGTTTAGATAACAACTTTGGCACATTCTAAGTCATAAATTCGAGAAAATTTTTTCGTGGAAATTACAATCTTTCTTCATCTTATTCATAAAATTAACAAAACTGTAGTTTCGCAAGTACTTTTTGAGAATTCAGTGGAATTGATTTCTTGTTCTGGCGTTCGGAAGTAAACTAAAATATTGATTGAAAGGATGAAAATGGGGGGGGGGAATATAACTGTATACATCTCATCACTTAGAAAAATACCTAAACATATTTTAATGTTTATTGGGGAGGAGGGCAAAAGTCTGGCTTTCCGGATGCACAATTCCTTTTTACTCCACTAGTTCTCATACTGCAGCTAAATTTTTCATTCCCCTAATACAAAAAGAAGCTGTACCTACATGTTCAGATTTATCTTAATAAAATAATTTTGTCGGCTCTTAAACAAGTGGAAATAAGTATTTTACACTAACGTGAAATAAATTGGAAAATTTCAAAGAAAAACTGGGATCAGTTCTCGATAATTTCACAATTTTTTCAACTTGTAAACTTTTTATTTAAGATATTAGCCGACTTACTAATGAATAAAGTCCACTAAAAATGCACAACATAATGAATTCAATAGATTAAGAGGTTACATTTTAATATTATTCCCTTATTACGGCCAAAAATTGAGAAATGTCTGAAAAAATCTTAAACTTGGCGAGACAAGTCAGTTCCTTCGTTACTTTGATTCTCGCATTAGAATTTGGTCTAAAATTTGATTTAGTGACCCTTATAAAAGTTGAAGTGAGCATTACCTTGGGTGAAAATTCGTATATCGAAATTTTGTTGAAAAGGTGGTAGCCTGCGGTGAATAGAATGACGGAAGATTTTGTGATCGTTGTCAAAAAGTTGGTGAACAGATTACGACTGAACAAACGTCTCAAAGAATGTTACCATATAGACCTTAGAAAGACTTAACAATGACTTTCAAAAAGGTAATGAGAAATACTTATATGTTGTCGTTGATTACTTTACAACAAAACGAAAATTTTAAACAAATTACTACTGAGATTAGTCATTTTTTTATTGGAGATTTTTGCAAGGTATGAAAGTCTTTATTCCATTACAAACGATAATGATGCTCAATTTATCTTTACCGAGTGGGCTGACTTTTATAAGGAAAATGATTCCATGCATTATATCACACTTCTATACCAGGTGCAAGATACTCGAGCTGTAGACAGCCAGGAGGTATAACAACGAATCACACTAATTTTGCTCACAAACGTATTGCTTTCACAGTTTCATGCTTTATTACCAGTAAGTGTTTTTCTGTTCACAAATATAACAAGATTGCGTTAAGCTGCATTTTCGCCGAATTCCTTGCAGATCTAAGTAATGGTGAAATTGAGGGCTAAATGCGTTAACTGATGACAAGTAAACAAAGGAAGAGCCGCTTTTGAAGCCCTATTCAATCGCATCAATGAAAAAGTTCCGAATAGTAAGACCTCTACGCAAACTTCTCCATCTTCTTTTCCAAAAATAAGTAAATCGTTAGATATGTAATATCAATCATTCCACTACCATTGTACAAACAATGATAAATATTAATTATGTACTTGTATAAGATACAAATAATAAAAATACACGAACAAACGTAAAACTGCATTAATTAATTGAAAGTAAACACGAAAAATTGTAAATAAAATTTGAAACATGTTGTAGCAAATGGAAATTTTATGAATAACACTACATGGATTTAGAAATAATGGGATCTTTATTCACTCAGACTAACCGTAAGCTTCAAGACTTAGGTATTAAAATTCAATACAAAGCTAGGAAAATTTACAATATAAACATCATTGTATAGTAAAAAAAAAAACACACACCTCGAATTTTAACCAAACTCACAGAGGAGAATAACTTTGAGTTGAAAACCCTCCATACAAAATTTTGTACCGCTAGCTGAAAAGGGGATACATCAATGAGTCTTCAAAGTAGGGTTATTTTTGAAAAAAGCGTGGTTTTTTCCATGTTTTTTGTTCACTCCACCCAAATAATTATACAGGTGGAAATTTAAAATTAATAACCAAAAAAACCTTGAATAAAAGAACGCAAGATATTTTCCTGGCATGAAAAAGGTAGACCTATTAATATTTTTTTTTCCTTAAGAAAACGGTTGAAATTAACACAGAATAATCGACTGCGGTTGAATGAAAATATTTGATCAATTCATACAATTTTTTACTTTTACGATACATTGTTTCAGGAAAATTCAATTTTTTTAACCAATAGGGTGGGTGGAATGAGGAAGGGGAGGGGAATTTCAACTTCCGATCTGTCCTGCTCACGAGTCTGGCTTAAATCTAAATCTCTAATACTTTTTGATTAAAGTAGCCAGAACCAGCTTCAGGGCCACTCAGACAATTTTCGAGACCTTCATGAGCCTGTTCAATATGCTAATCAAAGAGATATACGTAAAGCCACGTCGAAATTATTATATATCTTGCCTTTAGTGTAATATGGGCCTCATTAAAAAAAAAATGAAAGAGACTCATCAATGCATCAACATTTCAACAATTAGACACATACGTAGACAATGCTCGTTGTTGGCTTGCAATGAAATACTAATTTAAGTTCTCGCTTATGCCTGCAAAGTAGCGTGAATGTTAATCCACTTTTTTCTCCCTCTGTTCCTATCCGTGATCATTGACGACGCGTACTTTGTCTTGATATGAATACAGTGGATACGAAGTGCAAATGTGAAAAAAAATTCAAAATTAAACATTCAGCAAAATTATTTTTATTATTCGTCGTCATACCGATGGACAAGGAAATGAATCACTCACGAAATTTCCAAACCTTTTTTAAATAAAAAAAAATTACAGTATTTACATGGTACAAAAATTAGTGTTGGTTAATTTTTGTTCAACTTCATCCTGTGATGTTCTCAGTTCTCATACCATTGCTAGCGGCAATAAAAATGAAATAAAATAGTATTCGAGTACTTCTCACACGTAATTCGGTTTTCATATTTGTATAATAAAGCGTGTCGGTGAATTTAATACTTCGTAGTCTCGTAATTTATACAGAAATACGATTGCCTCTAATCGTAAGTAAGTAAAATTGGCTAATATAATAATAAGTAAACATTCACACATAAATATATATCACCGTAATCTATTGCTTTTACATTGCTTCAGTAATTACCACAATAGGATATCAGTTTATTAATCTGAAACAATTTCTATGTGTTCTTAGTATTTTTTTTTTCGTTTGAAACCTGATACCAATCTGCGTATCTAGATATGGTTTTTTTTTTTTTGTTGTTGTTGTTGTTGGGTTCGAACGTCGAGGTTCATTAGCCCATGAAGAAGTATTAAAATCTAAAAACGAATAAGGTATCTTCATTAATAAAATACTTGTGCGATTACCCAGTTCGAAATTCTATGTTGAATGCATTGGTAAACATTCGAATAAAATGACTATGAGTTTTTGAATTCGTAAATGCAGTATGTAATTTATTTTTTTTTTTTTAAATACGAGATTGTATTTGCTATGATTTGAAATGCTTATTATACTGCAGGGACACTAAAAACTTTCTTCAACATCATGCGAGTATCTGCTTAAAATATGTACCTACGTTACACCTGATTCGTGTAATCACCAAAGTCACGTGCTTGGGCGAATAGATATGTGAAGTTCCTTACTTCTTGCATTTGGCAAAAAAGTGAGGGAAATTGCAAGGATTAAGCAACTACTATTTTCAATGATATTAATACATGCTTGGTAGCAAAAAGAAGGAAATGGGATTGGGCGGGCCATGAGATTCTTTAAAATTATATCAAATAAATAGGTAAAAAATATTACGAATGAAAATGCCAAAAAATTCATAATGGGTACCTATACTACTTACAGTTAAGATTGGTGATTTGGCCCTGAATGAAGGCATTGAAAATTATCGTGGAACATTGTTGGAGGTCCTCAAAAAAATTCTGGTATACAGTCCTCTTCTGCCCGATCTCATTATGGTTACATTCAATTTTCTACCATAAACAAACTTTTATGACGATGTTTTTTGTAAGAAAAATAAGTTTTTTTCACTGAAGCGGCTGAGTGAAGCGCTGTAGGGAGGGAGATGGTTCTTGCGCTCAAAATTTTTTTGGAAAACCCTTAAAAATGTTCGATGATAATTTTCAAAGTCTATGGACAAGGAACAATCGACTATCGTAACCTTGGGCTCCCTTTGTGATTTTCGTTTCAGATGAGCATCCTTAGAGTGGATATAAATGGACGATATAGAAGATTACTTCTGGAAAAAGCCTACCGAATACCATTCCTTTTACAGATTGAAAATCCTAGGTTACTTGGATATTACATGTTGCATAGTTGTTGTGATTTCTAATATTTTCACTGTTTTGGTGTTGACAAGAAAAACTATGATTTCACCCATAAATACCATTTTCAATCACATATCCATTACCGAATCGCTCGCTGCTCTTTCATACTCAGCACGGGCATGGCACGAATATTTTCGAGTGGAAAAGTGTTCAATCTCAGAGCACAGAACATTCATATGGGAAACTATTTCAACATATTGTTACATAATTGCATTCTTATTTCGACATGCTGGAGTTTGGATGGCTGTAATGCTGGCTGTTTGGCGTTATATAGCAGTTCTATATCCACTAAAGGAACGCGATTGGTGTAATATGGAGATTACTCACACCTGGATTGTAGTGGGATATGTATTTTCTGTCTTCATTTCAATAATTCCCTTTTTTGGCGTACAAGTTCAACCTATAGTCAAGTTGCTGGATCAAAATGGATGTTCAACGTCAAATTTTACCATTGGAGAGAATGTTACCATATATGAATTTCAAACACCGATCGAAAATTATCCGATACCATATCACATAGCATTTGCCTTCTACGGTGTATTCATAAAAATATTACCATCGGTTGCATTTGGTGTTATAATTTACAAGTGAGTGAAACATTTTACATGAAGGTTCAGGGGATAACTGGGTGTGATTCGATGTTAAAAATCCAACTAACAGCCCAATGATTTTACTTACAGATTAATTGTATCACTGATAAATGTAAAGCAAACCCGTAAAGAAATATTCGAAGTCAAACGTCATAATACGTACAACTTCAAAATTGAACAACAACTAACTCAACAAACTGAACGAACAACAAAATTTTTAATATTAATATTAATGTTGTTCATAATAGGAGAAGTTCCGCACGGAATATTCTGTATATTTAATGCAATTTATGGTCCTAAATTCTTTTGGAAGTACTACTATTACGGAATGGAATTTTGCAACTCTTTAACTCATATTTCTGAGTCATTCAACTTCATACTTTATTATTCAATGAGCAGTCAATTCAGAAAAACTTTCAAAACGCTTTTCACAGTTGGTAGTAAAGCACCACAGAATAGTCAATTATCCACTCAATTGTCGAATTCTTCCCTACCAGGAATTAATTTAACATCGAATAATATTAATCGATGATCAAGCATCAATACAATCAGTTCCACTAGCACGTATGTTTTTGTGATATGAAGTGTAAATGAACGAAAACAAGCTTTCACCAGTGATGTAGAAAAATGTCTAATAATAATAAGTATTAATATTAATGTTGTTTACAATAGGAGAAGTTCCGAACAGAATATTTTGCATTCTTACAGTATTATATGATCCTAAATTTTTCTTGAAGTACTATTATTACCAAATGGAATATTGCTACTCTAACTCACATTTCCGAGTCATTCAATTTCATACATTACCATTCAATGAGCAGTCAATTCAGAAAAACTTACAGAGTACTTTGTACAATGGGTACTACAGAGTTACATAATAGTCAATCATGTACTCAAATATCTAATTCTTCTCTATTAGGTATTGATAAAACATGAAACAACATTCATCAATTATCAAACACCAAAATAAGTAGTTCCACTCTAGCAGATATGGCTGGAAGCTAGTTCTCGCCAGAGGCATAACAAGAGAGGACGATTCGCTATTGGGCAAATTATTTATTGTTGAAATCGCAATAAAAGTGGTATTCGTAGGATTTTCAAACATTCTACGCATAAAAATCAAGAAAAGTTATTCGCTGCGGAGTACAATCTTTCTTTGTTTCATTCATGAAATTAACACAATTGTAATTTTACGAGAACTTCTTGAGAATGTCAGGAAACTGAATTCGGACATTTGAAACTGTCCTGAAATAATTCACAGAATGGGTAAAAAATGTATAATTGTGCATTTATCACTTATCAACCACAGAATTCCCAGGAAAACAGTATAGAAAAATTCACATCTTTTATGTTGATGCTCCAAGGGGAGGGGTGAAAGTCTGGATCCTCGTGCGTGCAGTTTCTTCCTACGCCACTAGTTCTCACGCTACATATTTCTAAATTTTTGTTTATTGCCAACATACAAAAAAAAAAATTTCAACTTTCAACAAACATGAAATCAATGTAAAAACTTGAAGAAAAACTAGAATCAGTTTTCGATAATTTCAAGGTTTTTTTCAACTCCTCAATGTTTTACTTATGAAATTAGCCGACTCAATGATGAGTAAAGTCAGGGTCGTACCGAGCATCTGAGTGGGGCAGACTAATTTTTCCGAACAAAGGAACTCTTTTTACAGACTAAAAAAAATTTTCACTCATAATTGGAAAAACATATTTACTGGGGTAGGGGGTTGGTATATTTTTCATTTGTTACAAAAATGAAGCGAATAGTAAAGATAGATTAGACTTGCGCGCATGCCCGTACAAAGCGAGTGCGAAATTCTGTGTTACAATGATATTTATTTTTTTTCCTAACATTAAAATTACTTACTTTGCTTAATACTGACCAAAATCGGTCCAATTTGATAAATCGGCTCACATTAGCGACGGATTAGATATATATGATTAAGGATGAACGTAGGTTAAAATTCAGCAATGCTCCAATTTGGGGGAAGAGGTGCTGAGGTTCCAAAAACGTAAAAATCACCCCTTTTAAGATCAATCGATAGAGAATCAAAAGTTGTATACAATATCCACAAAACAACAACCTCCGAGTCAATTAGGAGGGGAGATATGAGTTTTTATTCATTTTTGACCATGAAAAAGAGCTGTTCCTAGCAT
Source organism: Ferrisia virgata (assembly GCA_900060175.1). Lineage (NCBI taxonomy): Eukaryota > Metazoa > Arthropoda > Insecta > Hemiptera > Pseudococcidae > Ferrisia > Ferrisia virgata. The sequence continues at coordinate 8,999 of FIZR01001984.1, forward strand.
TTGTCCTTCGCAAAACTCCCCTCCAAGTTGGGCTGGGTAGTTAAAATTGGGTATATCCTATCTGTAGGGACCCTTGATATGCTTTTTGTGGGTTTCTACTTTTTAGCACCATTGAACCGTTACTATCCGCAATGCTTTTTTTCAATTCTTATGATTGTAATATGTCACGAAAATCAGACTAAAAAAGCATCACTTGTTGAGAATTGAAAAAATAAAAAAAAATTTTTAAACCAAAAGAGACACGACTCTCACAAATTGAATTCATTAAAATTTGATCAGAAATAGGGTTTAGTAGCTCTTATAAGAATTAAAATAAGGATTACCTTAGGTGAAAATTTGCAGGTCGAAATTTTTTAGAGAAGGTGAAAGAAATGATTATTGTGGACCGCTCATCCCCAATTTACCACTAAATTATTTTTTTCTTGTAAGCAAAACGTTGAATCTTGTCACACCCAGGTGTTGTTACTAAAACTACGCCATTTGGTGTCTGCTTCGATCAACTGCCTCAATACTGGACTGCAATACTACATTCCAGGGTTAGGTTTTACTTGTTCTCTATGCTCACCTACAGTCTAACGTCACTTCCATCTTCTTGAATTTTAATGTCGTTTATAATAGAACAAACTCCGCACAGAATATTTTAGATATTTACACTACATTTTGTGGTCCTCAATTCATCTGGAAGTACAATATTACATACTACTACGGAATGAAGGTTTGCAACTCTGACGAGTACAACTCATATTTCTGAATCATTCAATTTCATTCTTCATTATTTAACGAGCAGTGAATTTAAAAAAAACCTTCAGAGTTCTCACAATTGGTTGAACAGAGCTGTACAGAAAATCGATCAACCACTCAAATTAATCGTTCATCAAGCATTAAAACATTTCTTGATATACGGCATCGAATAAAGAAGGAATCCACTTTTACTTTTATTTTATTACGTTAGAAATAGTAACCAACAATGGAAAAATAAAAACTAGCATAATTTGACCTTGAAATGTTCCGTGTCTGGACTGCTCCCAGGATGGGAACCTCCATGAAACAAGTAACACGTAACCGATGTAAAGTTTTTATTTAATGAATGGTGTAAAAAAGTAGGTAAAACTTGAAAAGTTTTCGTACGTATCTCTACTACAAGTTGTTAACATGAAATGATTCCAGTTTTTATTCACTGTATGCATTTATGTTGAATTCAGGTGTAATATGTTGATTATTGTGAATAAGAAAATTCGGCACCTACATTTTAGGTTATATTTTTGTACCATCAACTACGCTGATTTACTTATACCACGTAAGTAAACTTACTTATTCGCCTGAAACATACTGAAAATTTTCTTAATACCTGATACATTTCAATTCCATCTGTTTACAATATAATATTAAAAATATGTTACATCGAGCTCTGTAGCTAATTTATACCATTTAAATGAGCTTTCGAAATTTTCTCCAATTTAAAATATTTTCATCGTAACACTGACGTACATATTGAAGCATACTTATTTCACTCAGAAAAAAGTTCTAATTAAGTTACCAATCTGCATGCGCATAGGGGTATAAAATGTAAGCATTACCTACTATTAGTATATATTTTTATTCGAATTTCTTCTGCAATGTTATAAATTCGTTTGGTATTGTCGTCTTTCTGTTTGTATCGTTCAAATAAAATTCGAAATCAAAATTATTGTTTGTATGATTGTTTAGACTCAGATTCAGATAAACTAAAATGGAAGATGAGGAGGATAACTTTTGGAAAAAGCCAACAGAATACCACTCGTACATAAATATGAAAATATGCGGATACATAAACATGATATTTTGCATAGCTACCATAATTTCTAACGTATTTGTCGTCGCAGTATTCACAAGGAAAAGTATTATTTCACCAATCAACACTATACTTACTCACATGGCTATAACCGAATCACTCACCATTCTCGCTTACACACCACGCTCATGGCACGAATTATTCCGAGTAGCAAAATGTTCGATTCAAGAACACAGAACGTACGTATGGGAAATGCTTTCATGCAGTTCTCTCAGTATGGCGTTTTTTTTCCGTCAAATATCAATATTACTGGGGGTAATATTAGCCTTGTGGCGTTACATAGCTATCGCACATCCGTTAAAAGAACGTCGCTGGTGTAACATGGAAATTACTCGAAAGATGATCGCTGGAGCCTATGGGTACGGTATTTTGAGCGGTATACCACCTTTTTTCACCTTGAATGTTGAACCAATGGAAAGACTACTTGATCAAAACGGATGTTCCGTATCCAACTCTAGCATCTTAAACAAGACAACCATAATTTACGAGATGCAATTCTCCCTCGAAAAAATTCCAGCTATGTACTTCGTTGGTGCTTTATCGTATGGTTTTTTCATGAAAGTGCTGCCTTCGTTCATAATTGGTGCACTCAGCTACAGGTGAGTTAAATGCAGGCCTATTAGAATTACACATAACATCGAATCATCGATGATGAACTCATCATTTGAACGTTTTTTTCAGACTGGTATTATCTCTTATTCAGATGAAGGCACAACGAAACGAAATCATCGTCAATACACGAAAGAATACCTATAGTTGTAAGATGAAACAAAAAATTAGCGAACAAGCCAATCGAACGACAACAATTTTGTTGATCATATTAGCATTATTTGTACTCGCAGAAGCTCCTAATGGAATATTCCTAATTTTAACGGCGTATTACGGTCCTCCATTTTTTTGGAGGTACTATTATTACGCGATGGAAATTTTCAATTCGTTAACGCATATCTCCGTATCTTTCAACTTTTTAATTTATTATTCAATGAGCAGCCAATTTAGAGATACTTTTAAAACACTATTTAGGAGCAAGGGAGGTACTTCTAGCGGTAAGGCCTCTACCCAAACGTCTCGTTCCTCTTTACCTGAAATCACTAAACCGTTAGAAAATTTGAATACAATCCAGCCAGAACTGGTAATCAAGCATAATGCAGATATTGACCAAACATATACTCAGGGATAGTCTAGTAAATACCTTCCATACTTAAATTTGTCCCTGTAGAGTAAGAACACAAGCTTCTAAGAGCCACAATATTCTAATAAAATGCACGTACGAGGGTTTCTCCATTCAGCGTTTAGAGTAGACGAATCGAGCAAGCCTGACAGAAACATTTCTGAGAATAAGAATGTCACATGGGAGGTACGTATTTAAAGAACCACCGACCACCAATAACATGTAAATATTATCGGTCTGGCATTTTTTTTTTTGAAAAATATTATTTTCAAATGTACCTACACAGACCGTAACGATCTTAGCATAATTTTCTATACGCTATGCACATATTGCATGTACGTATAAGTCGAAGTCTACGATAAAATTGAATTTTACACACACAAGTGTACACCTAATTGAATACATAAATGCAAGACTGCATAAGTTAATCGAAAATATCAAACAGGAAAGACTGAAAATTAATATCAATGAAAAACATCCATCGAAATTCGATAACTAACACATCATAACTTTATGAATAGTAAACTTCGCTCATTTTTGATTAATTTTGAGCTGTCGGCGAATTGAAATGCTTCCAAAATTATTAGAACATTTGCAACATGACGGGGGGATAAGATTTTATGCTGTGATAGATGAAAAAACTGATTTCTAGGCGATGTCAGGGTTAACTGCATATGTATTTACATCGATAAAATTTGCCAAACGAATTACCCATGTAACTGCGAGTTTTTAGATTAAATGAAAGTTTGTGTAGTTTGATCGCGTGTTGGTGAATTAAATAACCTAGCACAGTGTATCAGTTTTATGAATGAAGGGAAAATACGGTAAAATTTATATCGATCATTTTACTGATAACGGGTGAGTAAAGTTGAATAATTTAAGGCATATTATACCTAATCGATGTATCTTTCACTCTGCGTATTCATTGCCTATAAATTATAATCCATTCTGTATGAAAACACTTTAATGAATTTATCCAGAATCTTAGTATGCTTGTTCATTTAATTTCATTCTGAAGAGATAACTCGAGTAGATTTACGATTGGTCAGTTGTTTCTGGATAATAACTCGAGTAAAACAGAACGAATCGATTTGAAAATTTTACATTAATAATAGAATAGGTCCATATTTCAAGGAAGTCAGCTTTTAACATACTTTAGTACGTCTAGTTTTTTCTCATTAGTTTATCATCTTTCGAGCATCTTCCATACATTCGGAAAATGCTTCTAACGTCACTATAATTTTATTAGATAAAATTTTTCGTTAGTACAATGAACTTCACGATGTTATTATGTCAGTGTTTTACCCCAGACTATTTTTAAAAGTCATTCCTTGATTTTCAACTCCTCATATAACTAATGGACTAATTCACTTCGCCAGGAATGGGATGTTTGGAAAGAACCATGGCCTGGCAGCATTGGCATCCTAGGAACGATAACCTCGCAACTATTTTATTTTTCATTATTGATTAATAAATTTTTTCAAAAGAACTTGACAGTCCTTTTTAGAAGATTTAGAGGTTTACGGAAAATTTCGCTTTTCCCTCTCCAACTAGTCAAGCCTGTAGTAGAAAGGCAAATTTTTGTCACTTTTAGAAAAGGAAGGAACATGAAAAACCACCTTTTGCCAAGGTCGAAAAGGGGAAAATTATACAACTTTTAATTTACTATCAACCACTTCAAAAACAAACAGTTTTTTCTCCTCATCACACCTTCATCAAATGGAAACGACTGAACTTCTTTAGCCAAGGCAATCTCCCCTCATATACAGAATGTTTCGAGAGTGTATGATAATATTAAGTGGGTGCTACTGATGATTGTCTAACTATATGGAGATTGGTTGCGACCGTGTAAGAAATTTCATTTTCCAAAATTTTGTTTCGATTTTTTTTTTGAACAAGAAGAGTGCATTTTCCTCCCGTAGTCTCTTAATGCGGATCAATTACCGAACAGAAAACTGAATATAGAGCTGACAGAAATTAGTGACAGCACAGCGTGTATTACTTTTTTTTTTTTTTTTTACTTTTTTATTATACTGGGCG
>FIZR01001987.1:0-17635 GCA_900060175.1 Ferrisia virgata
TTGCCAATAACACCCTCATATTGATGTGAAGTGTAGCTTTTTGAATGTGGTTCCATAAATAAGATTTTTTTAGCGTTGCATCAACTTCATCTGCCCTAGTTCCTTTTGGTATAATTGGTAGAGTTTGTCTGTAATCTCCTGAAAATAGGATAGTCAACCCTCACATATGTTTGGTTGTGCCCATAATATCTTGCAGTGTTCGATCAAGTGCTTCAATACATTTTTTATGTGCCATTGTGCATTCATCCCATATTATTAATTTACAGCTATGTAGTAGTTTAGCTTCTGTAGTGTTTTTAGAAATATTGCACACTGGTGTTTCATTATGTAGAATATTGATAGGTATTTTAAAAGCAGAATGAGCTGTTCTCCCACCTTTTAGTAAAGTAGCTGCAATACCTGAGGATGCTGTTGCAATGCATATTACAGATTCTGAACGAAGTTTTGCAAGTAATAAATTTATTAGAAAAGTTTTGCCCGTGCCTCCTGGAGCATCTAAAAAGAAAATTCAGTTTTGCCCCATTTCGTAGGAAGGGGTTCTGAGGGGTCAAAAACAAAAAAATTTACCTTTTTTGAGCTAGTTGATGGAAAATCAAAAGTTGTATAACATATCCAAAAATCAACTTCCCAAGTCAATTAGGAGGAGAGATATAGGGGGTTTTCCTCTCTTTGACCCTGAAAAATGGCTGTTTCTCTCCTATCGCCCCACCAAATTGAGCTAGGAAGTTTGAATTTGGTATGCACGTTCAGTTGAAGCCCTAAACGTACCTTTTGATAGTTCCGACTCAGGCTGAAAAAACATCGTTTACGATGCTTTTTTTTTATTCTGAAATCATTTACTTAGCTCAATACCGACCAAAGTAGCTGAAATTCAACTAGTGGCGTTGAATTTGCGCCAGATTAGATATATATGAGCAACGGTGGCCTAAAGTCTAGATTTAACTGTGTCCAAATTTTGCAAAAATTGTTTTTTTTCAAGTCAATTGATAGAGAATCAAAAGTTGTACAACATATCTGAAAATCAGTCTACTACATCATTTCAGAGTAAGGATATGGAAGTTTTCCACCTTTTCAAGCTGGAAAAAAAGTCGTTCTTTGCATCCTCTCCTCCGCCCCCCTCATCCCCACCACCTTTAGTCGAAGGCGTAAATATAACTTTGGGAAATTTCAACTTTTCAGCTTTTTTGTACCCCCATACAGCTCTCGAGATGTACGTTTGAGCGGTATTGCTGTTTTTGGAATTTATTATTCCCATATCCCCATTCCGAATTAAACTAGTATATTGAAATTCTGGGTATGCATTGATCAGGAATCCTAGATGCGCTTTTTGGGAGTTTTGACTTTTCAGTCCCATTACACTCCTTCACAAATCTTACGAAGTTGGTTTTTGATGTTTTTGTGATTTTTTTGAATTTGTTCTTCCCATTTCTTTTCGCTCCAAATTACGAGGATGAAATTTGATGTGTGGTGTTCAACATGTACTACCCAATTCTCGGATTATATGCCTCTGAGAACGTGTGACACAAGAATGACCAACGATGTCGGAAAATGGAATTGTTTATTGTGATCGCTGTGAAAAGATTTAGCACCATTCGTAGTGTATCTTTGTTCTGATGGTTCTGCTGCCCATTATGAGGGAGGAAATAAACAACCATTATCAATATAATTTTCTAATATGCAATCTATGAACTGGACTACATATGTAGTTATGATTCGGTGCTTCACTCATGAAATCCACAAATACAGCTGGTACATCTTCAAGTTTCAGATACAGCAGACCAAAGAATTTTTTTATCCACTTTCCAATCTCTGCATTTTTTGCATATTTTTTCCATAAATATAGCAAATCTTCGTTCAATTTGCGATACCATAATTATAAACGCAGCTTAATAATATAAGATTACGTAGGTAGCCCTAGGTACATAAAAATGAGAACTTATAAAAACTAGTTGGTTCTCAAAAAGGTTACTTTTCACCTGTCAGATTTCCCAATTATGGTTCTCAAAAGGGATACGCTCCCTTTCATTGAAATTTGGAGGAACTACACTTCTGATATCGAAAAATCCTTGAAAAAAATTTCATATCTCCCTCACCATCGCTGAGATGATTTACATCCCCATTTTGAGAAATTCTACTAAATCTTTCATCATGGTTGAATGTTTTTGAACAATATTCAGTTGTAAGAAGAACAGGAAATTAGAACTGTGTTGAATTCCTTTTTTTAAATGTTAAATGGATGAATAACAAAACTTTTACAAAATTTCTCGATAAAATGAGTACCTAATTTTGTATCAATGAAGTATGGGATTGTTGATTAATTTTTTTCCAACTTACAACCCCTCTCCCATCATGAAAAACAATCCTGCCTATTGGTCAGATTTCAACTATTCACTCTTCAATTCTCAATTTTTTAGTGATTTATTGAAATCAGGACAATTGATTGATATTTGTAACATCTACGTCACGTGTGTGTGTGTGTGTGTGTGTGTGTGAACTGCATCGAAATTTAATATCAAATCGGTTCATTCGTCATTTTTTTGTCATTTTCGATCTTCATTACAGATATCGATTTATTACTTACACACACGCACTTTGCGATGTAACGACAAAAATTATTATTATTATTAAATGGACATTATTTTCGAGTAGGCACTTTACCATTATTATTAGAAATACATCGTCAAATACCTAGTGTAGGGCTGGCTAATATTCATTTATAATTAGTTATAATCGTGAGAGCTAAGTGGATATTTCAAACAGGAAAGTATAGAATAATGTTCTGAATTAATAGGCGTACCGTATTACGTAGGCACCATTCATCTGCCGCGAATCGTCAGCCATAAAGGGTAATTAATTTTCATAATTCGCAATTTTAATTCTCAAATTACGTGCTACTCTAACAATAAGTAATACAATGTAGGTAATCGGCGAAGGATATAAAATCTCTAACTTACCAATTCGATTTTCCATTAGGGCACAAATCGCCATAACATTGTCGGTTGAATCGTTTATATTTTTCACATCTTCGTACAAAAAAATTTTGCTGAAAAAAAAAATACGCGTGTTAGTTTTTAATTTGCCGAATACGTAACGTAACGATATTCTAGTATACGTAGACGTACCTACGTATTTCCAATTACGATGTATTACGGTTACGATGTACTTAATTACTTGTGATGTATATGTGCGTATCAATATTATACTCTATGAAATAAGCAGCAGGTGATCAATTGAGTATGCGAAATTCACCGCAGACAAGAATTACCCTGTTATTGATAAATTACCAAACAGTCGATCAATCGCTAGCACATCGCATCTCGTTCTATGAAAATAGACGTTCAAATTGTTTATAAATCGAGCTTGCGAAAGGGTACCTCCGTACCTAACCTATATCTGTACCGTACTGTACAGATATATTTCTCAAATTTAAATCCAGCCGAGTGTATTCAATCTGGACGATTATGCGTTAGCGTTTACAATATGTAACATTTCGTTTAAGATATTGGCTTCTAAATGCGTGAAGCCGATTTCTATTTTAATAGAGCTCTCAAGACACGCTTCAAATGATCTTAATTTATATGCTTTATAATGAAAACATTGCTATGTGTACGATTATGTACGAGTGCTTTAGACCTATCTAATATACCAACGCAACGTACCTGCTATATCTACCTACGTATGCTGCATGTAGGATGTAATAATACCTGTAGGTACTTATATAAGAAAGTTGCTTCTTCGTCGCATTAGAATAGGTATCAGCAGTAGGTATATTCAAAAGGGTTTCATTTTGCGTATGTAATGTTCATCTACATACAACCAATGTGATTGTATACCTACGTATAGGACGTACCTTTGTACCCATTGAATTAATACGAAGTTATATCATCTTGCATACTGAATACAATAACAGGCTAGTTTTGGAGCGTATTAAAAGATCAGTCTATTCTTCGATGTACATGTACATGATACCTATTTACGACGACGACTATAATAAAGACAACTACTTTGCAAACTGAAGGGCAGCATTTCACCGAAATACCAGCTACCCAGACCCACACACGTCTAATGTAGATAACCTACGACATTTCGTTACCATCGTATGTGAATGTTGTAAACAGCGTAGGAAGATGCCTGTTTTCACTAAAATTCTATCTGTTGTAGATAAATGACAGATTGAATTGAAATTTTGAAGAAAAAAAAATCCATTTTAATTTTCTAATGAAAAACTTGACTGTTACGCTTGAAGGTTGAAGTACAAAATCAGCTCGTAAAAATTATGATGATTTTTTGTAAAATGACCACTATAGTCAAAAATGCTATGCGAATAGATTAAATTGATAAAAAAAAAAAAATGATTTTGAAACCAAAATTCAATTATGTTTCGACGCTTGAAAAACAAATTTTTGAAAAAATTGTACCCTCGTTTCATTCGGGCATGGTTGAATAATTTGGAGCTTTCATCAAATAGAAAAAATGTGGAACCCTTCCTCCCTCCTCCCAAAAAAAATTCCATCGAAAAAGGTGGATAAATTCATGGCTTATTTCGCACATTCTCAATTTTCTATCATAACGAACCCCCTACTCCTCAAAACAACGTTTTCAAAATTTCAAGCCCGCAATTTAATTTTTTCAACTGGTAAAACTGAATCAAGGTTCGGAAACTTTCACAAAAATTAAAAAAAAAATTCTTTCCAAAAATGAAATAATTATGCGTACACATATTTATACCCAAAATGATCATTGGCAGCAAATTTTAGCCATTACGGTCCCTTTCATTAGGGAAAAAATTTAACCTGCTTCTGTTTTTTCATGATTTTTTTTTTAAATCTAAGAAAAGAATTTTTTAAGAAATGCTTTCTTGAAATAGATATATGACTACAATTTTGGACGTTTGAGTCATTATCCTTCCTCTTCCTTTTTTACCAGAGGTCTTACCAAAGAGAATGTCTTTTTCGAGCTTTCCGAGCTCTCTCCTGTTCACATGTTCAAAATACCCGAGAATGCGTTTCTCACTTAAAACACTTTGCTTGACTGGCTCAGTTCATCGCACTGTCCAGGGTATCCTAAGCATCTTTCGCCAGGCCCACATCTCGAAGGCGTCGATTCTTCTTTTATCATTTGCCTTCAACGTCTATGTTTCCGCTGTATCAGTCCCTTCCTTGTCTTTCTGGAGATCTTGTTATTATATGTGACATTACGAAGTATAGTCATAGCTAATTTGCTGAGAGCGATTTGGCGTCGTATTTCTGGTCTTTTTCGATGATGGAGCCTAAATATACGAAAGCGTTGACCTTTTCATATTTGCTTGGAGCAGTAGAAACTAGAAGACACTTGGTCCGATCCACTATCATGACTTTCGTTTTTTATGCATTAATACGAAGTCGAAATTTTTTGTGGCTATCCTCACCAGGTTGACGAGCTCTTCCATTTCTTCTTCATCCGAAGTAATCAAGGTGGTATCATCTGCATATCTCAGATTAGAGTTTCTTCTTCCTCCAATGGAAATACCACCATTCCAATGTTCTAGAGCTTCTCGAATTATGTGCTCATTATAGATGTTGATATCTACGAGGATAATATGCATCTTTGATGCTTTCCCTGTTCTCAGATTCTTCACGATCAACTCTCACCACTATAAGATTGAAATCATACAGGGATTCCTCCAAATATATTATATGAGTCCATCTCTCTTAAAACTTTGAAGAGTATCTTCCAATTCACGCATTCAAAAGCTTTGGTGTAATCTATGAAACGCATCACTACAGATATATTGAACTCTCTGAACTTTTCAACGATTTTCTAGACATTCATTATCTGTTGCCTTGTGCCTCTTCCTGGGATGAACCCGTTCAGTAGGCAATTTATAACTCTATCGTATCACACTGCAGCGTTGTCATCATGCTTTAATTCCATTTTCACCAAGAACCTACCACAATTCAACTTCAATTCCATCGCAACCAGGTTCTTTGCGTTTCTTCATCGCATTCACCGCCTCCCTTAGTTCCTCAAGTAGGATGTTTGGCTCATCTTCACCTTTTACTTCGACTGTAGAAACTAGTTGGTTTACCTCTGATGTTCTGCTGTCTTGGTAAAATCACTCGCAGTATATTTTTCAACTGTCCAGGATTCCTCTGGGATGAGTTCTGGGTTTAAAATCTCTAGCGATCTGGCATATTTTCCTGTATACTGCATTGGTTTCATTTTGGTCCAATCTGTTCAGTAGCCGATCAACATAATCAATTTTTCAAGGACACTCAAAGAAGATCATATTCTACACCACAGAAAGCAATTTTTCATTTTTTTCGTCTTTTGGAAGTATTTATACCGCATTTCTGATGTGAGGAATGTCTGTTGAGAACCCTTGAATAGATCACTTCCTTCGCTATAGTGAAGAAACGCTTCTTCCCATTAAAAAATCGTCATAAAGGCATGTTAAGGCTAGGAAATTGAAACCAGTTGTGATGAGTAGGGGGAGAACCGACTATTAAAATTGTTTCAAGATTTTTCAGCGAACAGATGTGGAGAATTGAACAAAAGAAGTATTTTAGATTTTATTTTCTATTATGTTAGTGAGTATAACGTTGCTGATGAAGTCTACAAGTTAGATAAAACGTTCGATGTAAGTTCGATATAAGTAAATTCAACGGATCATAATCAGTTAAAATTTTAGTTAAAATGGCAGTGCTCCAAAAAACTTTTTCAATATTGTACATATACTTATTTCTACCTACCTATTCAATCAAAATATATGCTAACTTTATGAACAAAGACTCATTATTTATGCGAACAGAATTATAGCATATACCAAACCATCAAACGATTCCAAAATTTTACAGAGATCATATTGGATCTCTATAAGAGGCAGGATGTCTCCATTCTCACAGAATAGGCCTGAATTCTAACATATTTTTTTTTATTACATTGTCAAGAAGCTTTTCTAAAACCAATTAAAATAATGCCTAGCTAATAGCTTACACATCGATTTTCTTTTTTAAAAATCTTCACTTTTATTTCGTAACTAACCACCGAATAAAATATGGATCCTTTATTACGTTTTCAAAGATTTTCTTTTCGTTTCAAAAAATAAAATTTCCATCATAACCTCGCACAAAGTATCAAACAAAATTTCATGATTTTTTCATAACCACAAACGCCGTTCTCTCTACTTTCAATACTTCGTTAAATCTTCCATTGCAGTATTACATGTTTCTTAACGAAACGAAAACGAAATGAAACTTTCAACGATCAAAAGTATAGTACCTATTACCTACTGAAAAGAATTTAAAACCAAAATCGTAACGTAATGTTGCGCTAATTAATCACTTAGAATCCCATCGTGCAAATGTCGTCAATTTGATGTCATGTGGCGCGTCATTTCCAAGTCAGCGCACCATAGATCCCGCTTTAAAAAATTTTAACCAACCAGCATAACGATTGCTCCGCCCACTTTAATAGGCATTGCAATTACTGTGTCAACTTTAAATCAGAGAAACACCATCAATATTGTATGGCACAAAAGTGGTATATTTTTGACGAATTTTTGAGTTTGCTTTAATGTGACGTGAAGTTGATATTTCAGCTGACACGTTTGCGGCACACGAATGACATACTTCTGACACATATTATGTAGCGCTATGGCATATTATTGACAATGTTATAGCACCTTTTTGACACAGTTGTAGCATACTTTCAACTTCCATTTGGCAGTGCACTAATGCCATATAAATGACATTTGACATGCTTTTGACTTGATTATGACACTATTGTGACTTGGGAGTGGCGCACTTCTGACAATATTATGACACCATTTTGACACAGTTCTGGCATGATTCTGACACTGTTATGACACATTCATGATGTGCCAAACTAGTGTCAAAAGCACGTCATAAATGTGTCATAACAGTGTCAGAATCATGCCAGAACTGTGTCAAAATGGTGTCATAATATTGTCAGAAGTGCGCCACTCCTAAGTCATAAAAATAGTGTCATAATCGAGTCAAAATCATTTCAGATGTCATTTATATGGCATTAGTGCACTGGAGTCAAATCCACGTAGCATTAAAAACATGTATCGAATCGATGTTACACAGTTGTCAGAAGCACGCCACTACCAAGTCACATAAGTGGCATAATCAAGTCAGAAGCATTTTATTATTATATCAATAGTGCACCATCAGTGTTCTAATACCTCGTCAAATAAATGTCGCATCATCGTCATGACCAAAAAATGAAGTGTTTAATGCCCTTCAGGTCTTCTTATGCTAACTGCCAAAGTAGCTGAATTGGTAAAGAAGTCGATTTATATTCAAGAAGACCTAGGTTCGAATCCCACCATCGGCAAAAAAAATTGAAAAATTTTGTTAGTTACTATAAATAATACAATAATTATAATTAATACTTCAATATTAATAGTAATTCAGTGTAATAGAAAAGGAAACATGTCAGAAACATGTAATTTTTGCGACAAAAGGTCTTATTTTTGCATCAGAAGTGTGCCATTATCATGTCAGAACTGTGTCATTATGGCGTCAGAAACATGTCACTGATGAATCAGATACATGTCATTAATATGTCATAGTAACGTCATAATAACGTCATAGTCATGCCATAATGAAGTCATTTTGGAGTTATCCTGGTGCTAAAATTGCACCATTTCAATGTCACTGTCATGAGTTTGGCAAATATATTGCCAGAAATGTGCCATTTTTGCTGTCAGAAGTTGTACACCAGAACTGTGTCACGGTCACTACCTCTCCTGACACCATTTGCACAGTGGGTATATTTTAAATTAGTGTTCAAAAAAACTTAGACCTCATTACTCGCGATATTTCTCCGGTAATCTGGCTGTTATTGGCTTTTTGTATGGCAAACATCTCAAAAATATGAGAATCTGAGCAACAGACGATAAAGGTACATGCGAGCATCTAGCGAAGTAGTACAACTATAATCCGATTACAAATATGAACTTATTCTATTCATACAGTATAAAAACATTTTGGATTTTTCCGTTCGCTATACTTACCATAAGCGTACTTCTTTCATATTTTGAAATTCGTCAGACGTGAAATCAGATTGACGAATTGCTAACGAAATATTCTAATTCCGCAAAAGAAGAAAATAAAATAAAATATGACAGGTACCCCTATCCACGTATTTGAAGATGGATGAAGAGAAACAAAAAACATTGAAATATAAAATTCGTTAATGTTTAATTAAGTCTGCTTTAGACCGCTAAATTTTTTTCTTTTCTCGTTACATTTTTCTTCTCAATTTTAAATTGAATCAGCGAAGCTTCGAAAACAATGTAGAAAAGGAAAAAAAGAGAATAAGAGAGAGAAAAAAATACGCGAACCTACTTGACTATGATCTCAATTCAGAATGATGTTGTAATTGAACGATTTTGACGTTGTTTTATAACTTCACCAGTCGAACAGCTAACTTTTCCTTCAATATATATTTGCTGTCGTATTATACAAGCCAAGCCTATACTTGTATTCAACTATACATATATGAATATGCATACCTCCACATCACAAACTATAATATATTCCATGTCGTATAGTGCTTACTTTGAAAAGCATTAATTTTTGTCACCAATTCAAATCTTTCTTCCATTTATCCTTCTCTTTCCTTACACTCGTGTACGTGTATGGTAAATAATAATGCTCATCATTTACACAGCACTCAACGTATCATCGAGATGTGATTAGCTTCCCTTCGGCGCTAATAGCTCGTTAATTATATACTTACAATAATGTTTATCTATCTGTAATTTAATGCACGATTTTAACATGGAAGAAGTTTTATTATTAACGTATACCTTGATATATCTATATCCACTCGTAATAATGATAGTAAATATCAAACAAAAAAAAGTTTTATAGGGTAAAAAAAACTTCTGGTAATCTTATCAAAGCTTTGAAATACTGCTATCAATGAAACCACCATAACCGCGATCCTTGTTGGCATTTCCACTCCTTCAAATGGTGGAGACATTCGAGGTCGTCCATGAGTTTAATTTACGTTAATGATGAAAACAACTTAAATATCAAGGTTTTCGAATGGATTAATTATCAACGGATGCGTATCTCTTTGAATTGCAATTTGGAATGTGGTTTTGAATTTCGTTACCAACCAATGCGCTGGGAGTCGGAATCGCAATCTTTCAATTTTCAAAATATCATTCGCGTACATTCGAACAGAATTTTCTTTCTTTCTCTTCACTGAGGTATCAAGTTATTACAACATAAATGCATATACGAGTAATGTACCTAGGTATACATTTCAAGAAAATCAGACTGAAACAGCATCGTGAATTATTTGCGTTAAGGTCGCACAATAAGCATTTATTTATTTATAAAACATGTGTAGGAAAAAATAAGCGAGTAAGAGAAGAACAGTCGACTAAAAAAAGAGGTATTCTTATTTCCTTGTTTTTTCAACAGAAGCGTACAAGGTACAACAAAGACGTTGTGTAGCAAGTTCGAATCTCCGCAAAAGGATTCTATGAAAAAGTTTTATCATTCGAAAATCTGTTTTTCTTAAAAGACAAAGATGTACCACGAGATACGTACAAGTCTAGCAAAGAGAGAATTTTACTGCGTAACGATAAATATTTAAATAAGTTTGATAGCACGACACAGTAGTACCTCTTTTGCAATAAAACTTGAACGATGAATTCCGTATCGTATCGTGTCAGAAATTAAAATCATATCGTTTTCATAACGGTATTGCAGTATACTTTAGGACTTACATAACCCAAGTACATGCATAAAAATATCCAAACGATAAACAGCGAAACTCTGAGACTAAGTGAGCCTTTGAACAAGTCTCGAGAACGAATGAAGTATGTTTTTCAGCGCCCTAACAGAACATTAAACCCTAGAAAAATTGTAATCGAAATAACAATAAGGTTCGCACATTGTTGTCATCCGCAAATTTATTACCAATTAAAGGATACGAAATTCGAGACGGCTGAGAAGTTGGAATCTTCAAAAAACTATACCTACGATAAAACTACATCTGAATACGAATTTCTTTAATGAATTTGACCAAATTAAGAGGGTTCATTCAATATCAAAATCATCTAAATTTCACCTCGAGTCTTTCGATTTCACTCAAAAATTTTTTAACGAGTTTATTCGCTGGTCTAGTAAAAAAAAAAAATCATTATAATTTCGCCCATAACCATTCAGAAAGGTGGAGAATGGCGCGTGCAATAATTTTCGAACAATTTCGATTTTTTGCCAAACGACTCAATTTTGAAAGATCATATTTCGAAATTTGCTGGACCGAAAATAAAACTGTTTGTGCGGTTTTGTAAGCAATCAAAAGGAGATTCAAAATTGATAAGCAAAATTTTGAAAACTCAAAGCTGAACTTTTGAGATTAAAGATGAGCTTTCCGTAACGAGCTCCTAGGTTTTGAGATCACGTTTAAAAATCTGGAAAAATTACCACGAAGAGATATTTTTATGCTTTCTCAATCGATTAAT
Source organism: Ferrisia virgata (assembly GCA_900060175.1). Taxonomy (NCBI): domain Eukaryota; kingdom Metazoa; phylum Arthropoda; class Insecta; order Hemiptera; family Pseudococcidae; genus Ferrisia; species Ferrisia virgata. The sequence continues at coordinate 11,495 of FIZR01001987.1, forward strand.
TTTCAAAATGTAATCTCAACATCCCTAAGAGCAGAAAAGTTTTCAATTAAGGTCGTAATTCAAAAAAAAAAAAAAAAAACGAAAAAGTAAAATTACGTACCGATTTTTACAGCATGGTGTCCAAGAGACTCCAAAACCAATTTCGCGTGACTTTTCCAGATTTTCTACACCAATTTTTTCCGATTTCCCGCACCTTTTCCAAAGGAATGGTGGGTAAATTTTATTTGAAAAAGCATGCCATGTTGGGTATAAAAGTGAAGGTATTTTCAAACTGAGTACGAAAAATTCAATGTATCAAATGATGGCTGGTATTGGAATAAACTAAAAAAAGAGGAGAACGTGAAACGAAGCTCATTTTATCAATTTTTTATTTCAGCAAAAAACCATAAAAACACAAATCCGCTATGAAAGTTATCCAATTTTTTTAAATTTGATTATTTCTCGCAGAAACTCCAAAATTCTCCGACTTTTCCTAGTTTTTCCAGATTTTTATAATTCCCTGCCTTTTTCAGATTTTCCAGGGTTTCCAGAAACTGGACTCCATGTAAAAATTCGTGGACGCTGAATTTAAATGTAATGTCGACTTATTTTTTTGCCTGCACTACTCTGCTCCCTCCCCTCTTATATAGCTCCCTTTAATACAGTCAGAATTAAATGAATAAAAAAAAAGAAAGAAATGAATTGACATATCGATTTTTACTCATGTAAAGTCGCTTAGTTTTAATATTCACTCAATTTTTGGATACTCCCTCCGAGCAACCACCCTCCCCTCTCCCATCTTTATCAAAAATATAAACATTTTGAGACAAGGACATGCCAATTTCTACAATTCGACACTGTTGTGATCAAATATCAACTTATTTTTTAACCCAACACCCCCCCTCCCCATTTGATAAAAAATCATCAAAATTGTTCAAAAATTTCATGTTTTTCTCCCCCCTCCCCGCTTAAGGTTCCTGAGAGGAACTTGTAAAAAAACATTGAGAGTGAAATTGAAAGACCCGAGGACAGATGTCTCTCATTTTTACATAAAATAAGGCAAGAGATTAACTTAAACACTTCATTTCAATTTTTTTTTTCGATGACTCTTCTATTTGAATACGGATATTTTAATAATGCACCAATCAAGCTCGTTTTAAGAATGAAAATATTTTCAACGTTCAAAGTTGAACAATTTGTTTTAGTGTTTGAAAAATTTTAACCATCGAAGCCGAAAGGGGATTACAAATTTTACCAAGCTCCCATTCAACTTTATTTGGAAAAATTTTTCACCCACCGTCCATTTTCTCAAATTGATATACCTAAAATGAATTTAAAAGGTTAAAAATTAAGCAAGATGATCTTCAATCAAACAGAATAACAAAAAAATTCATCGCTAAAGCCCCAATTTCTCATATACACCACTGGCTCTGGTCGACAGTGGAACTTTGCTCATCCAGATAGACCGCCTTGAACGCAAATACCACATGAAACATGGAAATTATTAAGGACGTAAGGTTTCTAAAATCATATAGGATTTGGTAAAATTTTAGATATTAAGTTGGCGAGGGATGAGTAGGTGCGGAAGGCGAGGGTATACAGGTTGATTAGCATTTCGGGGGCTTCTTTAACGCGTATAAGTCGGTAGAAAGTTTGAGAAGTTGTGTATATAGAGCGGTATGTGCGAGAGTATTTGGTAAAGATGCGACGTTACGGTAAAGTTAATGGTGATGGTACCGCGACACCTCACCTCACCTCATTACACCCCATCACATCACACCGCACCGCATCCCGTCTTCATACAGCACCTCTTTCAATATTATTCATTTGTTAAAACACGACAAACTCGCAAAAAACAGGAGTTGCACGAACAGCGACTGGCGAGGGGTTTGGTAAAAACAGAAGATGGAAAAGTTGTATAGCAAGTATCTAGGTTATAAAACCAAGATCCGTCGGCGAGGCGAGGAGGCGGAAGGCAAAATCGGTAAAGAGGGGAATTATTCAATTAATTTTTCACGCCGAATTAAAAATTTATACGGCTCAGTCGATGGAAGCGAAGATGAAGGTGGAAATTTTGCTTCTTAAACTTTATTTGTCTCGATAAGAAGTTCTGCCGCGTATTTTCGTTGTTTTCGGTTTCGGTCGCCAAGTTTAGTAAAAAAATTTACAGCCTGGTGCTGAATAAAAATGCCATTTTTAAACGACGAAACGAGTTCCACATACTTTTTCTACAATTATTACATAATATTGTACCGATATATTAGTTGAATTACGAGTATTTTTGAATGGACATTTTTTTTTTTCTAATCGTGCTTCGTGATGTCAAATTTCTTACAATCGTTTCTGTAGGGTAAACTGGAAATATTCGGCCAGTATGTTGTACATAGAATTCGTTGTCTCGACGGTCGGATGTAAATAATACAGTTGTAAATAAACTCTGAAACTGAGAACATCGATACGTTTCATGTTGTAATTTACATTGCAAAGTCGCAATACTTTCGTTCACCAATGGATTGGTTTTACACGACGTCTTCGGCGAAATTACAAAACTAGCAAGAGAACTCTTTCGCATTGACCGCCTACGATTTGAACGAAACCAAACTAGATATTTTTGGTGATTTCAAAACATTTTTTAAATCTAGCTAGCTAATGTAGGTATGGCTGGAAAAGTAATACTTTGTGAAAAAAAAAGTAATCATTCGAGTTGGATTAATTTTTGACATTTTGTTGCCACTGAAAAAAAAAAAATTGAAATTGCTTTATACCATTTGTAAATTGACTTCGGCAACTGAAGTTTTGTATAAGGCATATTGGGACTAGAACACCACCTCCCCCAGCCGCTATTTATAGACGTCGTCCAGGGAAGCGTATTTTGATTATTTAAAAATCACCACAATGTAAGTTAAACTTAAAATTCTCTAGCTAAAGCAAATAAAAAGCTAAAATTTCAAAAGTTGGTATTTCAGCTAGTATTGTTCTCCCAAACTCATATATTCCATTTTCCAACCAATCTAAAGTTAATGAAAAATTAATTTTTTCTCAATTTTGAAATTGAGTATGTGGTATTTATAAGCCGCGTATTCATATTCTGAAGCAACAATATCCAATCGAGCAAAGTTTTAAAAAATTCAACACTTTTCATTTGACTAATATACATATAAATAATGTTATTTAGTTTGAGTTGAAATGACTCTGTACAAGACTTTAATACAATAGGTCACTTCGATTCTGTGTCTTTCCAAAATAGGGGTCATTTTTGGGTTTCTTTTATGGAAGTCAAAAAATGATTTTTTAGTACCCCTTCCACCTTCCCACCGTTGAATAGTACTAATATATAGTTTATTTTTTGACCAAATGTACGTTATTATTGCAATTAAAGTGTTTTTTTTTTCATCAAATTCTTGTTTATATTAAGAATTATTGATCTTGGAAGAAATTTGGAGACACATTGTGGATTGGAAATGTTATTCTGTACAATTTTGTATCTACGTTAATTTCTCTGGGACACGTCGTTTTCGAGTAAAACAAAAAATTCAACATTTTCATAACTTATTGAACAACTTTGCGTTTTTTTTTTTCGAAAATGACCCTCTTGTGGGAAGCCATAGAATCCTTTCTGCGAAACCTAGACGACTAAACTTTCGTACGGATGCATTGTAACTCAAATCACGTAAATAATTGTACACATGTTCGTATCTGCGGCAAACAGAATAGGCAATTCATTCGCCATGTATATTTGTCTGAGCCATATTTACGGCAAACAAGATAGGCAACTTTAATAACTTCTTTTTTCAATCTAGCGAAAATAAGCATATTTTAACTGCCATCAGAAAAAACAGAACTTCGTACCTTCGAACAAATTTTGGTCAAGGTGTTGGATCACAGTGGCATGGGAAAATTTCTAGACGGACAAAAATCTAAAACTTAGTGGGTGGGGTTTTTTTGAGGCGCTGAATTCATTTTCAAAAGAATTTTCACTCTTAGCTCCAAGGGGGAGTGCGGGTAAACGGGCTTGAAATTAAATGTTGAGCGAAATTTCGAGTAGGTTGTCAAAATACACCTTTCTTAGCCTTCTGAGAAAGTTCAAAAAAAAAATTTCAATTTTTGACCAAATTTCCAGCGAGGTATCAAAATATACGTTTTTTAGCCTTCTGAATTCAGTTTCGAGGTTATTTTTTCAAAAAAGTCCAAAGTGGTGTGTGGAGGGAGAAATGAAGTTGATTCATCATTTTGAACGCATTTTTCGCTATTGTTTGTACCGCTACCTTCTTCATCGTCCTCATCTCAAACTTCTGCACTCTCTTCATCTTTATATTTAAGAGTAACCACGTACAGAATATAAAATAAAATTATCAGTTGAATTTTGACATGCTTTCCCCATTCAAAAGGCTAAGAAACATACATTTCGAGGCCCCACTCAAAAATTTGAAATTTTGCTTAAAATTTAATTTTGGCCTATCTCCCACCACCCCTTTAGAGTTTTTTGAAAAAATAACATTCAAACTGAATTCGAAAGGCTACAAAGCATATTATATTCTGACGACCTACTCGAAATTTTGCTTGAAATTAAGTTTGCCCTCCCTTACGCCCACTCTCCATTGGACTTGAGGATAAAGATTTTAAGAATGGTGAATTCAGCAACTTAAAAAAATGTTCAGTGGCGCAATTTCAAATCATTGCCTCCTTGCAATTCCCTCATTTCACTATTAATTCATTATAAACGTGGTTTAAGTCAAGTTACCCTCTCCCAATCAAAAACTGGCAAGTATTGTCAGACATTGATAAGCATAGATTACAACACACATTTCAAGGCAGCAATCCATGAGAAGAATGCCTTGAATCAATTTACAGCTCTCGGTTTATATGAACTTAAAAAGTTAAAATATGTATGACTTAGATGACATAAAAGTATTTACTTCAAACGTAAAATTTGACAGCTTGGGCACAAAAAATACCTATCAATTAACATAATATATTCTGCATAGTGGTGCGTATTCGCACAATGACACGTGATCCAAAGAACCGGTCAACACTCAAACCACGACATTGCTCGCGTTTTCATAGCAATTAAATAAGCTTGAAGGTGGTTGAAACATATGAAACTAGATGACCTGAATGAAGTAGAACCTACTACGCTTGATTTTTCACCATTTGGTTTATGTTGATGTTTCACATATTTTTTATTTTTGGCCAGCCAAAAAATTTCCTATTCCACTGTGGCGGACATCTGATCAAAAAATCAACTATATTCAGCGAGATTCAGCATCGGTGAGGGAAAAGAGGGGGTGAAAAAAATTGTTATTCGACTTCTATAAAGCCTTTTTAAAGATGTAACTTCTTCTCACTGCTAAGTAGAGAAAAACTTGTAGAATGAAAAATAATCAGTGTATAAAGCTCTGCAACTTTTATTTGAAAAATTTTTTTGTAGCTTCAATTTTTTTGAAATTTATGGTAACCGGTTGCTTTTTTTTACTTCAAAAATAACTTCACTCCGGAAAAATCATAGAATCCACCCTAAGGAACCCAAGGGGCTAAAATTCTGAATGAAGGGTATTTCAACTTAAACTAAATAACATGTCCAATAATTAGTCGAGTCGGAGGATGTGGTGTGGTTATAGGTAGGATAATAAATAAATTTATGAGGAGCGAAGATTAGCGATGTCTATTTTAGGAATATGGTAAAAGGATGAGACTTGTGGAAACATAGATTGTAGAAATAGGTTCAGGAAATAAGATAGGTTCGTTTAGGCAAAACAGAGAAATCTGGAAAGAAAAATGAATGGTAAGGGAAGCCCACTAACCACCCACATAAAGGTGATGATACCTATTTCTATACATTAAAATTTAGAGATCCACTTGAACGCAGCCGATAGGCGATCTTTAGATGTATTTGAAATGTTACTTCCAAGTAACGAATGCCATTTAGGCCTAAGCAAGTATTTACAAAAATTAAACGAGTAGATGTATTCAATTGCGTATTTCTTGATGTTGACTATTGAAATTCGAAGTTTTTAAGAACTTATTGATTGCTTTGAATTTTTAATCTATAGAAAGATTATTTTTTAATTTTACTATTGAATCTATTGATAGATTATTGTGGATTGGGTTTCATTCATATTAGATCTGTAGAAAGATCATTTCAAAAGGATAATTTTAGAATAT
>FIZR01001988.1:0-14644 GCA_900060175.1 Ferrisia virgata
GGGGGGGGGGGGGGGGGGGGGAATCATTCCCTGGCATAGCTCTCGTCTACATTGATCTACAGTGATTCAATTTGGTATGTAGATGTAGTAAACGCCTCGAAAGTGACCCTCTGGGAGTTTTTACTATTTGGACTCATTACCTACCCACCCCCACCCCACAGACCTATATTTTTCTAATCCACTTAGGTTCGGTTTTTGCCATTACCATCCTTCAAATTGACCTCCAAATCGAAATTCGAAACGTAAATTTAATTAGGGTACTGCAACTGTCTTTTAAAAGTTTCGACTTTTTAGCACCATTGCCATTGTACCTGTTTGCAGGGTTACACTTCACAGATGGTATTGAGTCGTTTAGCCGAGGCGATGAGGGGGGGGGGAGGGTGGCCGAGTCTTCGGTACGACAGACTGAAAAAAATAGCTTGAATATTTACATATATTTCAGCTAGTTTTGTCGTGGAGTAGAGAGAATGATCGTAAGTTTATTTTCGTCTCCAAACTAAAATGTACCAATGCTCCAGCAAAGTGAAAGAAAATTTTTAACAAAAATTCAATGAAAAAAGATGCGTTTTTTGAAGTTTTAGCTTCAATTTTTCAGATTTTATGAGGAAAAGAAGCCAGGTTTAGTGGCACGATTGTTTCAAAATGTCGCTAAAACATCAATATTGTAATCAAACTTTGTGTTCTAAAAATTTTCTTCAAAAAAATTCCAGTCATTTGTATGATATTCAGTGTATGTAGAAAAATTTCGAGGGAGGGGGAAGGGAAGGCTGATTCAACACCTGAAAGAGCAAATTTAGCCCCACTTTCTCCTTACACCCCCTTCCTTTTTGTACCGTTCCAAAAAAAGTGGTATTGAGTTACGATCCCAACTTTTCAGCTCCACTGCACCCCCTCGCGCCTCAAAAATGGGGTTTTTTGGTCAGGTTTTCTCAGTTTCTGAGTTTTTTGTGTTTGTTTCTCGCATCCATTGCACCCCCTTGCGCCTTAAAAATGTGTTTTTTTGGTTAGGTTTTCTCATTTTTCTCATCTTTTGTGTTTGTTTTTCGCATAACTCTCCTCTAAATAGAGCTAGGAAGCTGAAGTTAGGTATGAGCAATTAGTAGGAGACTTAGATGTGCCTTTTGGGAGTCTCAACTTTTCTGTCCTATTTCACCCCTTTACAGCCCCAAATATGTGGTCGTCTTTTGGTTGTTTTTTCTCATTTTTTGAGTTTGTTTCTCGCATAACTTTCCTTCAAATTGAGCTAAGAACTTGAAATTAGGCATGAACAATTAGTAGGGGTCTTAGATGTGCTTTTGGGGGTCTCGACTTAGCTGCCCCATTCCACCCCTTCACAGACCTAAAAAAGTGGTTTTTTTGGATTTTTTTTTCTGGTGTTTTTTGTTCGTTCCTCGTATGACTCCCTTTCAAATTGAGCCAAGAACTCAAAAAAAGGTATGTACATTTAGTAGGGGGAGGGTGTTTCGAGGTTCTCCTCCCCTTAAGGCCGAAAAACTTGAAAAATTCCTACATTTATGCTAATTTTTTTTTCTAAAAACTCCTGAAAATGCACTTTTTGATCGTTAAAAGTCCTTTTTTTCAAAATTTCGTCCTCGCTTTACTTTCGGTCGTTTTTTTCTTATTTTTTGAGTTCGTTCCTCGCATAAATCCCCTCCAAATTGAGCTAGAAACTTGAAATTAGGTATTTACGTTTAGTAGGGGTGGTCTTTTGGCCGTTTTTTTCTTATTTTTGAGTTTGCTCCTCGTATAATTCCCTCCAAATCAAACTAGGAACTTGAAATTAGGTATGTACATTTAGTAGGGGCCGTAGATGTGCCTTTTGTGGGTCTCGACTTTTCAGCCCCATTGAACCCTTCCAATGCTCAATGCTAATTAGAAAAAAAGCATCGCTTTGCGATACTTTTTTTCATTTTTTATGGTCCCTTTTTTGTCAAATGAAAAAAAAAATTGGCCGATAGGTTATATATTTACATAAAGATCTCATATCTGTATTTTGTAGTTAATCTCAATAGGTGATGCTGATTCAACGATCTGTATTGAGACACCCTGTAAGCCCGCTGTATGACCAAATTATAAGCTTTAAGGATGGTAGGCTGCGAATAAGCGTTTCGCAATTTTAGCGAAATTCAAACAATCATTTTGCAAATTTATGGTTTCAATAACCATTCGTACATGAGTAATGAAAATACCAGTCGTGTATTTGTTTTACGTGAGTATTTGTAAAATTTAATCTCATCGGTTCGTAAATTACATTGTAATTCGCAACACTAGATAGGTAGTAGGTGGCTGGATACCTACCTAACCTATACTGATGTGAAATGGCGCACTGAGGCGTACACTACGATAGTACGATATACTACGTGTGGCACATACTACGATGCATTAAATTCGATATTAATGTATCCAGTACATCCACACATGTATCACAATCGTCGTAAATATGTATACAAATGAAAATATACATAAATACGTACGAGAGTAAAACACCATTATCATCACCATCATCACCATCATCATCATCGTCGTCGTCGTCAAACGACCATTACAATCTATCTCCAGTATAATATACGTACGTACTTATTTATAAGCATTTCTTCGGTAGGTCTAGGTATACATCGATATATGTACATTCGGATTGTTGTTTTGGAAATTACACATGTAAGAGATAATTTTAAGAGAGGAAAAAAAAAAAGAAGAAAAAAAAAAGGCGAATAGTAAGTAGGTACATATTATATTTGTAAATTTACCGATATGACGTTGGACGAATGGCGTTCGAGCGCACAATGCCAACTTCACAACACCCGCAATGAACCGAAAATTCTGCAATGAATAACACCTTACCTAGCTATGCTAATTCGTTTACTAATTAATTTCGCGGCGGGTCTCCAACCGACCTTATACGTGTACATACAAAATAATACTACCCACTTCCTGCCACACCGTTGTGTTGGGGTAGGTATGTGTGTGGTGCAATGATTAGGGTGTTCCTCAGTTCACTCGTTTGCTCACTCCGATTCAATATCTACTCGTATCTCATATTATAATAATCGTTTTTATCTTTTGGTTTTGGTCGCGAGGAGCGTTTCGAAAGCGTAAACTAATCTAAAAAAAAATCATATTAGGCGGACTTCGTTTCGTTCATACGTATATATATATATATATATACATATATTTGATCAAGTCCAAGAGTCTAAATTCAAGCCACGTATTTCGTCTGTTGTATCTAATAAATACGTGTGTGATTAATATGGAAAATAAATGTAAATTTATATATACAGGGTGATTCGGAAATACATACTGATGTAACGTGTGTTGCATACCGTGGCTCCTTTCGAAGGTCGTGTATGTTGGCAAGGTATTTTACACGAGTGTCGAAACGGTAGCAGAATGATATTATTGAAGGCGGCGAATACCGGGATATCAATCGGTTTATCTCATTACGAGATGTTTGAATATGTTCATTTCAGTTTTTAGTTTTTTAACGTAACTTTTTGTCAACACTTTTTAAAAAGTAATCCAAAAACTTGAAAAAACTGACACACGCATACGGCGTGTTCCGGTAGCGGTCATCTAAAAATTTTCCATCCTCCTGATAAGTAGCATATATCCTAATGATCCGAGCAGATGCAGAAACTCAAATCGCACTTTTTTCACCCAGTGATCGAGGTCATACACCACTTCTGCAAGGTAAAAATCACAAAAAATCTGACTTTTTTCAAAAATAACACCAGTGTGAGGAACCACAGGCCCCATCCTCTCCTTTTAGCTATGGGCAAAAAATTTTGTACGGCGAGTTTTCATTTCAAAAGACAACCACCTCAGCGAATTTGATCAAAATGCAAGGGGCATCATAATTATCTTTCACTGAGAGTTTTTATCAAAAATATCAAATTACATTTTTTAATTTTTTCAATTTTTTATTTCATCAATTTTTTTATTTTTTTATTCTTCACCTTTGAAATTCTTTTTTATTCATTAATTTTTTCAAATAAAACCATTCATAATCATCTTTCATCGCGAATTTTTGATCACAAACACTTGAAATCAAAAATCAGAAATTTTTTTTTATTTTGTAATTCTTTTAATTAAAATTTTTTTTTTTTTAGTTTTCTTTTAATTTTTTTATTTCTCCATTTTTTATTTTTACTTCAATTTTTTTCATTTTTGCATTTTTCTACTTTTTATATTTTTAATTGTTTAAATTACACATCCTGTCAACATTTTAACATCAATCACAAAAGTCATCATATTTACCTTTCATTGAGAATTTTGATCAAAAATTTCAAATTACATTTTCTAACTTTTTCAATTTTTTTTTAAATATTTTTATTTTTTTATTCTTTATTTTTGTAATTAAAAAAAATGTTTTATTTATTCTTTATTTTTGTAATTAAAAAAGATGTTTTATTTATTAATTTTATTATTTTTTAATTTTTTCAAATAACAGTTCAACATAAAGTGCAAAATCCATTCATAATCATCTTACATCGCAAGTTTTCGATAAAAAACTTCAAATCAAAAATAAAAAACGCCATGATTTCACAAAATGACCCCCGCTCTTAGACATATCCATGTCAAAACTATATTTTTGGGACTGTGATGGGGCTAAAAAGTCTAAATTCACAAAAGACACTTTTAGGAGCCCAACTAAATCTACATACGAAATTTCAATTTCCTAGTTCAATTTTGGGGGGAGATATACGAGAAACAGCCACTTTTCAAGGTCAAAAAAAGGGGATAAACCCCCACATCTCCTCTTTTTTATTGATCTGGGGGACTGATTTTCAGATCTGGCCTGCAACGTTTGACTCTGTATCGAATAGTTTAGAAACGAAGCATTTTTGACATCTTACCCCTTAGCAGCCCCTCCCATCAACTGTGGACTGTCAAAAGTTGCCCATCAACAATGGACCATCAAGATCTGGACTGTCAACAGTTGACCATCAATAACTAATGTCAACTTGAATGTTTGATTTCTTTTCAACATTAAAAATTTTGAAAATTGTTCAACATTTTATTATAACATTTAACTTTGTTGTCGAACATATTTCAATTGTTGATCATAAATGTTAAGGTCATCAACATCCAGACCATCAAAATTTGAACAATTCGGATTTTGACTGTCCAGACTTCGATGGTCCACAGTTGATGGTCAACTGTAGGGTGCGCTGCTAAAAATCTTCCGATGTTGATAGAAAAGAACAAATACATATCGCACATGGCCAAAAAAGGTTTCAACAATCTTCTACGACCCCAAGATGGATTTCCAAAAAAGGCCTCAATGATCTTCTGGGACCCCGAACGGATTTCGACAATACTTCTCCCTCCATCCATGATATGTGTATAGTCTGGTTTTCATTATACATGAAAAATGCAGAGTAAAGCTTCTATTTTCAAACAATTTTTCCATTTTCAGCCTTATACTATCATAGTTTTTCTGAAATATTGAGCAATGAGACTTAAAAAGGCAAAAAATTCATGCCAATGACTTTTTAACAATTTCTTTTCTCCATTTTTGCAAGTTTCTGTGTTGAAAATCAAAAGAGTAGGACACAGCTCCCGGAACACCCTATATTACACCAAATCATATTCCTAAACATCATTATGTCAGCAACGTATACAACATGCACGTATTGTAGATTGCCTACATACCACATCAAAGGAGCTAGTTTCATATTCGAATCACCCTGTATATTTATAAAATGGTTCGAGCTACACAGAAGAAAACAATAAATATTCGAACCATAACACAGTCATATGATAATGTTGGAGACCACATACGACGAGTATCGATTAAATGATGAATATAAAAAAAAAAGATAAATAAATAAATGAAAAAAAAAAAAAAAAATAGAAAAATAATAAAAAAGGTTTCTATTTCTTATCTGATGACCTTTACTACAGGTACATACAATTTACCAGTGTACTAAAATTGGAACTAATCTTACCCGCAATTTACATTCTTTGGCAATCTGATCGAACATCTTTTCGCCATCTTGATGGTGCTGTTTATCAGTGTACACGATTCCAGTCGCGTATTTACCCTTTGCCGGTAAATCGATATTCTCATCCCTGAGAAAAGAAAGAAGAAAAAAAAGTCAAAAATTTTATACAGCTTCAGTTGAATAGTGTACCTAATAAATTACACCATGTATAGTATTCCTATAAACAATAGCTCGAGCATACATTCGTCGATGCGTACAATGTAACATAATTCTACGCAAATAGCAGAGAAATATCATTTCAATTCATCCTAGTTTTTTGTCATCCTCCTCCTCCTCCGCATCTTAATTTCGCTTTTCTGCTTTATACATATACGATCCTTTCTTTGACACGAGCGACCGAGAAAGCGATAGGAAATGCTGTACGTGCGAAATGTCGTCAATAGCAGGATACAAAAGCATTTCCTATTCTTTATCGATAGGTATACCTATCGTCCTTTAGCATTATACCCATACAGCCAAATACCCACACACCGACGTTGGGGAAAAATATTATTTTGAATTCGATGGAGTGCGTGGCGTGAAATTTCTATAGACTATTGAAAATATATGTACTTATACGCCATTTGATCGTTGGTGGTGAAACTTTCTACATTCATCTCACACTATGCATCCTTTCAACCCATCAAACATCTAGGGTCTTTGTGTATCTATCTACCTACCACCTATTTATACTAACATATATCTACCCAGTACCTACCTACCTACCATACGCCTACGTATAGCTCGAGAAATGTAAACACATTATCAACCAGTATAAATTTACGATTTGAGTACAACTAAACATATTAAAAAATTTAAACGAAACGTTTTTTAATTTGAGCGTTTATTTCTAAAAGGGCAAAAATCTATTTGTTTAACCCGATTTTTCATGTTATATTGTAAATGAAGATCTGGTTATTACGATCTATCGACCTACCACGAACGGGGGCAGGAGAGGAGGAGAAGGAGAAGGGAGGGGTATATATCAACGGAATCTGGGTTCGGGTCCCAGAAGAGCATTACGACCATTTTTGGGCCCGTCAGATACTTCTTTTTATTTATTTTTTATTTTTCTTCCCTCCCAAGGACTAAAATTATTTACTCTGCTCGATACAGACCGAAATCGCTTCAATTCAGCAAATAGGCTCAGTTCGGCGTTGGATTAGAATGAGTGGAAACGGCCTTGGGTCAAAGGTTCAGTTACGCCCAAATTTTGGCAAAGGGGACGGTGAGGAGCCAAAACCGTAAAAATTTTTATTTTTTTGAGCCAATCGATAGATAATTCGAAGTGGCATAAGCAATACATAAATTCTAGGTCAATTAGGAGGGGAGATATGAGGGGTTTTTCCCTTTTTGACCTCGAAGAAGGGCAGTCCCCCCTACCTTCCGCTCCAAATGGAGCTAACGAGTTGAAATTTGGTATGTACACGTAGTAGGAGCCATAGATGATCTTTTTCAGGGTTTCAACTTTTCAGACCCACTTTTCCTGCTTGCAACCTCGAAAATATGTTTTTTTGGACAGGTTTTCACATGTTTTGAGCTTGTTCTTCGCATAGCTCTCCTCCAAATTGAATTAGGTTGAAATTTAGTATGTTGATCTGATATAGGTACTAGATGTGCTTTCTGGGGGGTTTCAGCTATTCACGCCAATACCTCCCTGTACCCCGGGTCCTACCACTCTTCAAGAAAAAACATCGCAGAACGTTCCTTTTTTTCCATAAGTGGACAATTCGAATAAGATGATTATCTTTTGGATTTAAACTTGAAATACGACAATTATTTCCCAAAAAATAAGAGTTGGTAAAGTGTCTAAATACTTTTTGAAATTTTTTAAAAATTCCACACTCAAAAAGAGGCGGAGAGCGGGGTTCAAAATATGAAATAATGTGTAAGTCTAGTAAATCTGAATTCTGGCCCGTTTAGGGCACATCTAGAGCCCCTACTAAATGTACACACCTAATTTCAACTTCCTACCTCAATTTATATAGCGGAGTTATGCGAGGAATAAACTCAAAAAATACAAAAAAAAAGACCAAGAAACCATATATTTGGAGTTGTGAACGGGTGAAATGGAACGCAAGAGTCGAGACCCTCAAAAGGCACATTTAGAGCCCCTACTAAATGTACATATCTGACTTTAATTTCCTACCTCAATTTGGAGGGTAGTTATGCGAAGAAACAAACCCAAAAAACTCAAAAAATGAGAAAACCCGATCAAAAAATTACTTTTTTGAGGCGGGCGAGGGGGGGAGGGGGGTGCAATGGAGCTAAAAAGTTGGAACCCATAAAAGGCACATCTAGGACCTCGACTGAATGTATATACCAAATTTTAAATTCCTAGATCAACTTGGTGGGGCGATAGGGGAAAAACAGTCCTTTTTCAGGGTCAAAATGAAGGAAAACCCCCCATATCTCTCCTCCTAATTGACTTAGAAAGTTCAATTTTTGATATGTTATGCAACTTTTCATTCTCTATCAATTGGCCCAAAAAGGGAGAATTTTTCCTTTTTTACCCCTCTGCACCCCCTCTCCCCAAATTGGGGCATAATTTAATTTTGACCCAAGTTCATCCACTCTCATATATATCTAATTCGCCACCAAGCTGAGCCTAATGATCCAATTGGAGCAATTTTGATCTGTATCGAGCGATGCAAATGATTTTAATGTTCGAGGAAAACAAAAAAAATAAATGAAATAAAATAAATATCTGACATGGCTAAAAATCGTTTTAATGGTCTTTTAGGACTCCAAAACGGATTTTGGTGATATTCCCCCCCCCCGGCTCATCCGCCGTTGGTCGATAGACTGTCATAGCCTGGTTTTCATTGACAATGTGACATAGAAAATCAGGCTAAAAATTGAAATTGATTCTCACATTTTTGAAACAATTTTGCTATATAAAATTCGAAGACTCTGGATGACGCAACGTCGTATTTCTGTTCCATCATTTTCATCGTTACGACTTACGACATGACAACGAAACGAAATCTCGCGATGCCTGAAGGGCAAAGACATGAAATTTAACAATATCGTAAAATTTTTTTTCAGCGTATTCCTTCATTTGCAAAATTTTGGATTCTGAAAGAAAGGATTCAAATCCAAAATCCAAAATCTGGATTTTAAATTCTCTCCAAGCCTGTCAGATTGAAGTAATTATAGTGGGTATGAAAGCGAATAAATTACTCGAGGGGGAGGAGGACGTAGAAAGGGAAGAGAATAAAAGTAATAAACATCTGACATGTTTAAAAATTGTTTTAATGGTCTTCTAGGAAACCAAAATGTATTTCGTTTATTAATCTCATCCACACCCTTTGCACTTAGATAGTCTACAATAGTCTGGCTTTCTTTGAAAATATCACATATAGAATCAGACTGCAAACAAAACACGAAAAATTGACCCAAATTAGCCCAAACTAAAACCATCCACAGCTTAATTAAATCGAGAAAGGTCAGATGAAAATTTTCCAGACACATGCTATATCACTATTCCATCGAAAAAAAAAATTGCTCTCCTTCTCACTTTTAGCAACTCTACAAAAATGAGCATTCGTGCCATACGTCATTAAAAATACCGCAACATACAAACATTCGATATCATAAACAACCCCCTCTGTCTACCCCTTTCACCCCTTTACATATTGCCCTGTTTAGCCGAAACACGTAAACATTATACGGTCTAAAACGGCTGGTCTCTCAGCTGGTAGCACATCTGTTAAGCGTCATTTGCACGCGCCAAAGGTTCAGCCCCTTTCACAGATACTATACGCCCTGCGCAATCTGAGAGACGAAGTTTCGAAATCGTCGCGATTTCAAATTACATATATTTTCATTCGCGTGTGCGAGTGAGTGTTGGTGTTGATGCTGCGGTGTCCTACTTTGAGATAAACGGGAAAGGGAAAGAGTTAAGAATGGATAAACGATGACGAAGAGATGGAAATTTCGAAATGCGAGCCGATAAATCTTTGTTTCTCTCTCTCTCTACCATCTACACATACACAAATACACTATAGGATGTCATACACTCACGCTGACCCCACCCTTTTGTAAATAAATGCCGCTAAGGTGGCGGTACAGACCACATTTGTGCGAATAGAATACCCTGCTGTGGCCTTCATATCTTGTATACGTATATGTATGTGTACTATACATGCCATACACGATAAAGGGTTCGTAAAACTTATATACCTATACATACAGATACGTGGTATGTAAGCTATTATGAGAAAAAATTCGATCGTTTGAATTCCCAAAGCTCAGCCCCCATCTACATACGCACTGTGTATCTATATTGTATACGTAAGCGTAATACTCGTACGTCTAATCCGAGCCAGAAAAACTTCCATTAGCTATATCGCCATCGAGCATCATTTTGACACTTTTCCCAAAAGAAACAGAATATAATCGATAAGAATGAAATAATATCGTTATCCCATTCTATATATATATATATATACATATATATATATATATATATATATGCTCTTTATAACTACTTCGTCCTTTGATATGATATGATGACAATATTTTCCATTGTACCGAGCTATCGATAACGACGCACATCTTCACGTAAATACTCGCGTATCAAATATTACTGTCTCAAAAAACACGAACTAACGTAAACAAATCAAGATTACAAATGTCGGAAAGTACACTACACACATAAGTACTCAGAAAACAACTCGACACGTCAATCGAATTAATAAGATAAGTAAATCGGAATCACTTCAAATGCTATACCATCAAGTATCAACATACGAGTACAATTGCACATAAATAGAGCATAATTATGCATAAATACTGGACTAAATCAATCAGCCACCCAGTAAAGCGACGTTATATCGAAAAAACAACATCGGATTTATAATCAGCAGCCTCGAAAACGTATATTTCCATATACGACACGTATTTTTATCATTTTTCAATCCTCATCCCTCCCATCCCCTCCCTTTTTACGTTTTTTTGACACCACCCCTTGAATGCAATTTACGCGCGTGAATTTTCAAAATATTTCGTTTTAATACATTGGTGTTGAAGAATAAAAAACATTTTTGCGACAGTGCAGCAATTATATGATAAAATATAAAAGTATGTAGGAGGGGGTGGGGGCTAAAACAATAAAAGATGCGAGAACTGATAAAAACACATGATGGGTGTCGAATTCTAGGTTTCCTGAGACGAGGAATTCAAATATGCTGGTTATTTCAATGTGATTTCTATCCGGACCGTTCGAATCGTTGGATTCATGAACAGGTCTCACCTCCTATCATAAGGTGAAAGAGGAAAATGGGAGATTAATTTCAGTTGATGTTGATGTACATTTTTTTGAAATTTTATGTATTTTAGTCATTTGTATTTTTCAAGTTTTTGAAATGTTTAGCAGAATGTTGGTCGATTTTCTTTTAAAATGACATTTGACAGGTATATCAATCAATGTTCTAAATGTGTTTTTTTGAGGGGTTCGACTATCCAGTACCAATACACACCCTTATAATTTCAAAAATGTGGTTTCATCGTTTGGTCAAATTCGACTTTAATCTACTCGTTGAATTTATTTCCACAAAGTTCCTCTCTAAATTGAATTATTGGAGTAGTACATAATACACTAGATTATCAGATGGAACGGGGTGAGAGAGGAGTGTAAATACGAATTCAATGCACGAGTTATGGACGTCAAATTACAGATTTCCATTGCTTCATCTCTGAATTAATTCGAAAAGTTTGGAAAATTAATTTCATATCAGGGACCTATGTTTTCATGGGAATGATACCCCACGAATATACGAATTTTTATACTTTTGATTAAAAATTCATCATAAGCTTGTCTAATAGACAACTTGTAGCGTATCGATTTCCACTAATTCGATTATGAACTTAATTTCTTGGTCCACTCATCTCACGCATTCGCACTGACTCTCTTCTGTATTGAAAATTTTGAGAATTACATGTTTTTCTATTTTTTCACTGTAATGGTAGATTCAACCCAAACATAAGTGAATATTCAAACACAGCAATCTCAAATTAGTAAAAATTGGCATGTGTACCTTACTTTCATTCGTTTTTTTTTTCAAATTTTGACCATACGGAAAAGGGTAGTGGGGGTGTTTAGAGGCATTGTATCGAAAAATTGAGTCCATCTTCAAACACGGCATCCTCGAATTAAAAAAAAATTGATGTTTATCCACTTTTCAATCTTTTTTTGAATATTGACCAAAGTTGATGAGCCCCCCCCCCCCACCACCAAACAGGGATGTTTAAATTCTATTTTGAAAATTAATTGATTGAAATAAATATAAAAAGGTCCTTCCATGGTGATTTTTTAAGATTCATGATTGATATCTTTAAACGTTTGTGCTCATCATGGAAGCTTCGAATATCCATCACAAAATTCACCTTTGAGGTTTCAAAATTTTCATTATGAATTTATAATCTTTCGAGGCTCTACAAAATCGTGAAAATATATTCATCCTGGATCCAACCAATCTCAAAATTTTAACCTCGAAATTTGAGGTAATCAGAGAAAACTGATACTTGTACGAAAATTATAAGCATCATCCCTCATCGCTTCAGAAATTATGTCCAAAATTGGTGGGGGGGGCACTGAAAGGCGAAAATGGTGAAAGCTGATCCTTTTCAAGGCAATCGATAGAGAATTAAAACATGTTCAAAAAATCAAAAAATCAGCCCCCTAGACCAATTAAGAGGGGTGATACGGGGTTCCCCTCCCCCTTTCTGACCTCGAAAATAAGCTATCCCCCCCTCTTCAAACAGAGTTAAGAGAATGAACTTTGGTATGCAGATTTAGGAAACCTAAATGTGCCTTTTGGAGGTTTCGATTTTGGAGCCCAATTACACCCCCTCCCCAAAAGCCATACAAAAGTTCTTTTTTGGGTAGTTTTTTGCATTTTCCAAGTTTATTTCCCACATATCTTTCCTCCAATTTGAGCAAGGGTGTGAAAATTTGCTACGTATATTTAGTAGTGGTCCTAAATGTGCCTTTTCTTGGTTCCAGATATTTATTCCAATATATGCACCTGTACCCCTCTCCCCCCACCTTTCACCAAGAAAAAACCATTTCACAGCGCATTTTTTTTTTTAATTCCATGAGTGGACAATTCGCATATTTACTGCAAATCTTTTCACATTTGGGCTAATAAATTTTCTCCATAAATTGGACGAGGAAGGACGGGGGATGATGTAGAAAACTGACGCTGTACTCGGTAAACTCGAAAATTTACATTTTCATCACATTTCAACACTCGGTTCATCCCAACAGGCAATCTATTTTACGAGATATCTTTTACGACGTGCTAAATATCAACACTGGGAATAATTTCAATAAATAGGACGAAATATAACTTCATCTGATCGACCCCCTTTCACAAATAAGCTATATTATTTGTACAGCATATCGTAGAAAAAAAAATATTATGAACGATATGAAAAAAAGAAAAAAAGGTCAACAAGGACGAAATTCATACAAAATAAATGGAAGATACGCCAACAATCACCATACGTATCAAAATGCAATTTCGAGAAAATTCGATAAAATTGAAAACGAATAAGCCACAGCATCATTCAACTTCTCCAGCAGCAACTTTCGTACATCCAAATTCAACAAACGCTTATATTTACTTAAAACCCAACACGCTAGGTGCTTTTAAACTACACCGTATTACTTTTAATATTACTTCGGTCGTATTCCGTTGGGAGGGTGAAAAAAAAAATTCCTTTATGGCAACATTTATAAAGTAAATATTACACGAAATATGGGTTGGATACCCGAAGCCATAAATTTCATTTCCCTAGATACGACGCGACTCGGCGTGAAATTTCCTTTTCAACTTTTCGCTTCATTCGAATGAGAAATTCTTCGCGTAAGTAGCTACTACGAAAGGTAGGAATCGAGCTATAAACTTTACGTGTATATGGAAAATTACGATTCAATTTGCAGGTACAGTTATCTCGAAACAAGAATCACTCGAATGTAAACATCACCGTCGTCGCGGTCGTGTCTGTCGTTCTCGTTTTCGTTTTCAATAAAATTAACCACCAGAATATAGCTAGGTAAGAAGTTATGTAGCTGCAAAATTTTAATCATTCATTCGTGTCACTCGACATACCAACACTTACTTGAGTATAGCGTGAAAAAATTCGTGTGGAATGGCGGTCAATACGCCAGCTCCGTCACCGGTATCATTATCGCAAGCGCAGGCACCACGATGGTTCATACGAGACGACAACTTCTCCGCATCTTCTACGATCTGTAATCATATAACAAATACGTAGCTTTTAATAAAAGCCAACAAAATAATACCTGAAAATAATAAAAATCAACTGCATTTTTTTTTTTTTATACTGGGCGTGTGTAATTTCTAAGACTATTGCGCCCAGTGGAGGGAGAGGGGATCTAAATCTGATTTGTCAACTCGAGTTCTTTTATTAGACAAGAGGATTTTGGAGATTTGTGATGGTTCATCAGGAATGGTTTCAGAGTTTTCTGGTATATTTTGTTTTGATCATATTGTTTTGAGGTTAGTGCAGTGAAACAGGAGGTGTTTAACAGTAATTTCTTCCTGAATTGCAGAACTGACAATTTGGTTTGGGGGTTTTTAAGAAGAGGTAGTTATGTGTGAGTTTGGTGTGTCCTATGCGAAGTCGAT
>FIZR01001990.1:0-21656 GCA_900060175.1 Ferrisia virgata
ACCAAAAAACTACTTTTTTGAAGCTGTAAAGGGGTGCAATGAAGCTGAAAATTCGCCCCCCCCCCCCCAGTAAAATCATTTACTGGGCTCCATATCGATTCAAATCGTTCATAATCGGCCAATAGGCTTAGATTAGAGGTGGACCAAATACATTTTGTAGGGGGGGGGTGACCTTAGGTGAAAATTTAGTTACGTCCAAAATGGGAGGAGGGGTTGCTGAGGGGAAAAATCGCAAAAACTGTTAATATCACATTCAAAAATCAACTTTCTATGTCAATTAGAAAGAGAGGTAAGGGAGTTTCCACTTTTTTAATATTGAAAAACATCATTTCCCCGGATAACTCCTTTTTAAATTGAATTTGAACGGTTACAATTTGACAAGTAGATTTAGTAGCGGCTACAGATGCTCTTTTAGGGGGTTTCAACTTTTGAGCCACCCCCTCCCCCCAGAACAGATTCAAAAATGTAGTATACCGAGAAGGTTTCTTGATGTTTTTCGGGTTGCTAACTCACATATATCCCCTACATACCAGGCTAAAAATTATGAAACCAAAGGAAATGTTTTACAATTTTTTTTTTTAATTTTCAAGGTAGATAGAAATGCCTTATTGATCACGATAACTTTTCATTTCATATATTTCAAACTTCATTACTGGTTCCAAATGATTTAAAATAATGATATCGCATTTTTATTTCCAACGAATTTCTCTTTCAAATCATAATTAGTTCACCTATTCCAGTTTCATTGCGTGATGAATAGCAAAATTCTGCCATAACGAATATTTAATGAAAAGAAATAAATTCAAAAACAAGGAAAAGGATGAACAAAAACGAGAAAAAATTAGTACCACAATGATAATCACAATAAGCACGATAGACCCAAAATAAAAAGTAAAAAAATCACAAATTTTTGGAAATTACAAGAAGCAGTTTCGAAAAATTCTACTTTGGCAATAACAGATTTTTACAGAGTAGACAATTGTTCATTAAAATTTATACCCTTTTCATACAAGATTTTGTAATCCAAAAATTAATTGAAAAGGATAAAAAATTTACCTACAATTATTAGCTATAACTTATAGTACTTATAATTAATTTTTATTCATTCATTAATTTATTTTTAAAAAAAAGAAAAAAAGTTCAATTTTCAACAATTAAAAAATCGTAAAAAGAATAGGTAATCTTAGATAATTTGTTTTAATTTCATTTCCACAAATCAAGATTCACTTTCAATATTTCAATATGGAAAATTTTTGTAAAAATCGTCATGTTAAAAAAAAAACAAATTGGGATTTGATGCTGAACAATCATACATTTTCGAATTTTTCTTGCAAAAATATAAAACATTACAAATAGCCTGCCAATGCGATTGAATCTAATTACCGATAAAAAGTACTCAATTTAATCAGAAGTAAATATTGGACTTTTTGTACATATTTTTTGTATGTTTTGATATTGTGCGATGAGAAATCGTTCCACAATCCTAATTATCCACTTATACCATATATTCAACTCATAAATATCACGAACTAGATGAAAAAAAAAACTATTCACACGTATTCCTAAAATTATCTCAATTACAACCGATGAAACCACGCTCTTCAACTCAAAAATATCCCTCACACACACATTCAACTTCAACGTTACGGAAATTTCCACCTTTAAAAAATTTCCAAAATACTCGTCGATGAAAAATAAACAGAATAATCCATGGGTCGAGGAAGGTACTCGATTCAAGCTAAATTTCTAGCTAAAGCTGACGTCAATGGTACACTTCAGTATCATACCTCTCATCAAATTATTCCACTTGGAAGAAACCTCGGGGCGAAAAAAAAGGGAAGGGGGTTAAAAAATCTCGCTCGTATATATAAATGGGTCAAAAAGCTAATGAAATGGCGTCTCGTTGCACGTACGCTGTAAGAGTAATTATAAAACTCGTATAAATGGAATTACTCGCTGGTAGGTATTTTGAAAAAAGAAAAAAAAAGCGAAAAAACTCTTTAGTATAAGTAGAGTTGAAAATAACGACTTTCAACAAAGCAAGCAAGACAAGCCGAAATACCAAAGTTGGAGAGCTACATAGTTTTCATCTTCGCGTCGTCAACTAAAATACCTTAAAATGTCGTTAAAAGCCATTGGACCACAAATTAATACTACGTGAACCTTAAAAAATATCGTCTTTGTTTTGAAAACTGGCATTAACGTGTACATAAGTTTATAAAAGGTACCAGTATTACGAATACAATAATGCGATGACGTCAGTAGGCTGTAATATCGGTTTGAGCACAGCTGATTCGATCTTGAATATTATGTCCTTGAGGTACGTTCGTTTTCGTAGTCTCTCTTTGCAACTAAACTTAAACGAGCCATTTTTATTTATTTATTTATTTTTTTTTGCGAAAGTTAATTTAATAATAAAATATACGCACGGTGCGTAATTTCATTGCCATATTGAGGCACGCTCATTTGGAATAATTTGCCATTAACGAACAATGGTTTCGTAATCATAGTCGAGGTAAGATTACATTCTGATTTTTCTACACACAGATTTTAACGATCTTCATCTTCACTACACAACAATACACTTCGTACACTTATACGTAATGATAAGTCCTTATGTAACGTATTATTCGTACCTTAATCCAAAACCTCAAAAAAATAAGCACGATTATGGTGACAAAAAAAATCATCACGTAGAAGTGTTTGTAAAGCACCAGTCAACTCAAGCTCGAATCATTTAGAAACAAAACCCGAACCATGGTTGGTATAATAACTTCCCACAGCACATTCTACAAAACCATACAACAATAAACACTACTTAATTAATATCAAACAATAAATTGGGTGTTTATAAAATTACCTTTTTTTTTGTATATTATAAAACGATTTAGCAACGAAAACTGCAACTGTTTAGCATTCTCAGATGGAAGTTTATTTCGAGAGAAAAATAATTCGTTACTCGTATCTACACGTTTACAAACTACACTGTAAGTTCACTACGATAAAATTATTCGATATAATAGTTTACGAAAATAATAATCTAACAAACGGTGAATTTGAATTTTACGAATGGCGAAAATTTTAAAATAATCCGAAGCCTACGAACAAGCAAATCCGCACACCGAGCAATCAACACACACTCATCCACGAACTCGTTAACTGGCACACTAAAAATTCAACCAACCAAAATGGTAACTCTTTATCGTTGCTCAGTGTGTTCCATTCACGTTGAATGAGCAAAAAGGTAAACATTACAAGATGCGTATTGCATTGACATGAATTTATCAGTGTTGCCAATACGCACACATGTACCGAACAGCTGTTTCGAATCAACTGGCGAAATGACGTTTTATTTTTAGGTACACGATACGTACCTTACCTTACCTACGGAAAATAAATCTTCTCGTGCGAACAAGTAATAAATTTACAATCGTTATTGATTTTATTTATTTATTAATTTTTTTTCCTTTTTCAAATTGCGAACGATTTGATAATATTTATCAACTTTTTATAAACAAAACGATTAGGCATGTGGAAATAAAATAATGACTATTATTATCAGTAACGAAGTATCGATTTAAATCGTTAGAATGTTTTTGAAATGATTACGTTGAAAAAAAATTGTATGTAGATTACATTTATCTACGTTAGATACTTATTCAAGATACAACAGAAATGAGAATGCATACTTAAATACTCAATTCTCAATTCCTATAAGCTATACATTCGTTTAGTAATCCCACTAGCTACTAATCCACTATGATAATCAATTTATTATTCTAGTCACGTTTGAATTGTAAAAGATGATATTTAAATTATATTTTAAATTTGTTTAAACGAATTGAACTTGAAATTCCAAATACTTGGTTAAAATGGCGACAAATTGAAGAAAAAGAAGCTGAGACAGCCAACGAGTAGATTCACGTTAAAAGCTACATACAAATTCTAAATTTGTATAAAGAATGATTCAAAGTGCAGACTGGAGAAATTTATATTCTTACTTAATGTTTAGTCACAATAATTAGAAAATGTAAATACTATTAGAAACTCATTAGTTATCAGCACTCGAGAATTTTTTTAATCAGTTAAAATGATTTTGATAAGTGGACCAGTTAATGATTAGAAATTCACTCATATTGGTAACTTATTATCAAAAAAGTTCAATTTTAAAAAACAAATCGTTAACGAATCCTAGAGTCGTAAGAAAATGGATCAAGTCCATTGTTGAATGCCTTAAAACAGAAAGAATCAGGCAACTAAGTATATATCTTCACTATGAACTGTCTATACTGTCACTTGATAGGAAAAAATAATATAAAGAAAAAGATAATCCTTATCTAAAGAGGTCATAATTATCAAAATACTTGCTACATTTTGAAAATATTTGTAACAATGTTAGGGTTTTTATGTCACCAAGTGTTGGAAAATATTCATGGAAATATTACCGCCAACTTGAGACAGACTGAAATACTTACCCACGACGAGCAAATTATATGCTCGTTTCGTTGGTTTACACAGTTACCTGATGTGCAAAATAGTGAAAAACAAAGATAATACGTTTCTAAAGAACCTATACAGTATATTTACCTAAATACTTACTTCATTTTGGAAATTCATGACGAGTTTTAAATCCATATTCTGAACCAATGAAACATTAGGAAAAAAATATTATTTCTGTAGATCGAAGTAGAATGAAGCCTGAATGATTTTCTTGATACGGCATAACATGCCTGTATCGATTTGACATTAATTTTTTTTCAAGCAAGGAATATCGCTAATAGCAGCAAATTATGTCAAAATTGCCAATAGTAACTCACCGGATATAAAATACACGAAATAACTACCTTGGATAGCAGATAAAAATTAAAAAAACAAACAAATAATGAATTTATAAATAGATATATTTTTTAAAAATTAAAGTCTGCAGTAGATAAATATTGAATTCTAAACAAATACTTGAGCACAAATGACCATATTATCCAGATGGAAATATGAACTATAAAAAGATTACTACATGTTGATTACGTACAAATACTTATGCATTTAACAATAAGAACGCTTGACTTACCCATGAATAAAACGATTCCTTAAATTAAAATGTTTTACTCTGAGCCTGAGTACAAAAAAAGCATTTTATATAGAAAGCTAAACTGAAAAACAAAAATATTAAATATGTAATATTGATCACCATCACTAAAAAAGTTGTAATACATAATTTAAATACCTAATCTATGACATTATTTTTATAGATTAAGTATCACATTTAATTCATACGACCACTCGTAAACGTAACGATGTTTTTCAAGTTTTCCATAACAAATATTTTTTTACAACTGCAATGCTAGTGATTGTGGTTTTCATTAGATTCTAAAATCCTGCCATTAATATCGGTTTTTAAAAAACATTTACATCCCCTTCTCGAGCATGTCCATCTCGTCACTTGATTTCGAAGCTCTCTTTGAAAACGAAATTGATAATTATTGCAAATAATGTTTGGTTTATTTGCAATTTGATTTAATTTGTTGTCAGATATAGAAATTCTAATACGATTACTTTCATCAGTTCCTTCATAACTCATTGTTAGGCCTGCACCTCTTTTCGCTAGTTCATTCCATTTTTTTAGTTTAACTGATGTATTAAACATTTCATCGTGATATCTTTTTGGTAGATTTAGTAAGCAGTCTTTGGTATGAATTATAATTCCTGGTCCATAATTAGTTTTACGTTTAGTAAATTTCTCTACGTAAAATATAGTTCCGACGTTGAATTCGGAAAATTTTCTAAAGGGCTTGAAATTCGTTTGATCATTATTAAAGTTATTAATCTGTCTTATTAAATCGGCCATCGTTGAGTAAATACTCGATGTATGAGAATTTGAACCTGTCAATATTTAAGATAAGATTTCAATTAGATCAAGTATAGAAATTGAATGTAATTAAATACATTCTGTAAGTTTAATAGGTCTGATATATGGACTTATGCATTTAGTATGAGGTAATAATAAGCACTACACGGGTAGTTATACTTTTGACGAAAAATTAATTTAAAAATGAAAGCATCATTTCATCTCATATGAAATGATCTGAAAGCTGGCTGCAGTTTAATTAAAAATAAACTTAAATCTTATAAAATTAAAAAATCTTACCTTATATGCTAGGAATTCAGTTTAAAATGATTCCAATATGTAAATATTAGTACACGGTTACTAATATAGTTTACAACACAAAACTTATAGCAAATCAGGATACATATGTACGTAGAAGATATACCGTCCAACAATAATCTAAAATAGTTATCAAACGGTTATTTTATTCTGCAAAATACAAACGAATCGTTGATTAATAAACAACTTCAAAAATCGAAAATTACGCAAAATGATTCACGAACAACGATAACGGAAGTAAGGGGTAGTGTTACACTACATCCAACTCACTCACGTTGAAAAATGCACTAGTTTGAAAATACAACGACAAGCAAACACATAAAACGTCTTAGCAAACGTACAGTAATTGACGGAATGGTTTTGTTTCTCTGCTCCACTACAACAATTGAACCTGATCTAGCGATATTTTCAAAGAAAAATAATTAACGGTTGGTAAATGTCTTCTACGAAAATGCCTGGACATAAAGGCATCCCCTTTAACTCAGGTATATTTTTTCGCTTGTTCAACGTTAAAAAAGATACAAAACGTGAAAGCAGATAATGCAAAACTTAACTCGATGGGCAAGACGGCAAGGCAGAACTTGTCTTCGAGTATCATTTCAAACAAATAACGACCAAACTGAAAATACTACGCAGTTGAGTTCATCTTAACGAATGATTTAAATTAACAATCCAGCGAGTATATTCGAAGATTTTCCAAGATTTTTTTGCTTTTTTACGATTTATTCGAGTTCAAATATCCAGTAAATTGCTGAGCTAGTGGAAGTTGGAATATATTTTACTATGATTGTTAGATTTTATTCAGTTCTAATTTTTTTATTTTTTTTTTTTTTATTTTTTTTTTTTTTATGTGCCATGTACAAGGTACTAAGCCTAGAGGCACAAACTTAACTTAACTTAGCTTATGTTAGCAAATAAAGAAGTATAGTTTTACATGACTCATAGCTCTGCTTTCAAAAACGACCTGTACTTCGATAATGTACATTTGCAAAATCCACAACTTTTAAGAAGTCAAGTTACAACGTGTGTGAAAAAATACAACTTTATTGACATGAAAAAAACGTTAAACCACATAGAAAATGAAGAAAAAAGAAGAAACATTGTTGTACTCGCGATCTATTACGCAATAACAAAAATTCAATATATTTACCACCTTGAAAAATAATTACAATTAATAATTTAAATAACGCACACACATACACTGGCACACACACTCACACACACTACAATAACAACGTACAATAAATAAACATCACAATTAATTTATACATATAAACCTAACAGAATAAAATCAAATCACATATATATCGTAAAAACGCAGCCATTTTTAAATGCATTATTTCTCATTTGTTGATACTAAAATAGGCGCACAAAAAAAGAAATATTTTTTTTTTCGTTACTCTAAAAAGATACAAAATATTTATCATTATTGTCTAAAATTATTAAAAAAGAAAAAGAAAAAAAACATTGAGTATACAAAAATAAAATACGAATTCGTCAGTATAGAAAGTTTAGATAATTTTCTTCAAGTTGTAATGAAAGTTAGAAAAAAAAACAGGTACATGAGATTTCGATGCTAAGAAGAAAAATAATAAACAAGTTACAAAACCAAAAATAATAAGTATAAAAGTTAAAATGAGCAAAATAAATTAAGTACGTATAAAAAAATCTAACAATACTGTTTCTTTTTTCTATAAAATTCATATGAAAAATGAACACAATACAATTCGTTGTCATTACATAAAGAGAATTTTCCACATGAACATAAATATTCTAATTAATACCGAAGACGAAGGAAAAAACAGAATATCGAATAAAGCTGCGCGACAACAATAATAATCAACAAATACATAAGAAATATTTTACGAACGTATAAATAAATGCAATAAATATATAATACAATATTTTACACCGGTACAGTACAAAATGTACATAATTTACGGAATAATTAATTACCTAAAATAGCTCAGCTATTATCTTCCATTGGATCTTATATCATTGGTACATACACCTGAGCAATGCAAAACGTTCACAAATCGATATCAAAAAAAAAATGAAATAAATAGATATTAATCCGAGAACATCAATCTTCGTCGCGTTCATTCTTCCTCTCATTTGAATAGTAAATTTAATATACGAGGAATGGTGTTAAGTTTTAAAATTGTAGTATTTGATTAATCCAATCGCGGAAAGCTGAAATACGTGTGTAAACTCCTGGTTGATTTGGCTCAGCGCAACCAATACCCCAAGAAATGATACCAGCCAGAAGCCAACGTTTGTCTGGTCTTTGGATTACCATTGGACCTCCTGAGTCGCCCTGTGAACATTGATTAAGTATTTAGATGAATTATTTAACGTTGAAAAAATAAGTAAATAAATAAAGATGGGAGTAAATTAATTTCAGAACTTACTTCGCACGAATCAAAGCCTCCTTTTCTCCATCCAGCACAAATGAAAATATTCGGTATGTGTTCGATGTATCCAGCAGCTTGGTACATGCTTTCACAAACAGTATTGTTGATAACAGGGACCGATACTTCTTGCAACACGTTCGGAAGTGGACCATCTGTTAATTAAAAAATTAAAATTGATAATTTAATAAAACACTTGTAAATTAGATACGTAACGTCTTACTTAATTAATTGAGTTAATTATTGCACAATATCGAGTGAAGTAATTCTATTACAAAAAAGAGAGCAGAAGAAAGTGAAGATGATGAAAATCTACCGATTTCATGTATTTTCTTCCAAGAGATTATAGGAAAGTGGACCCTTATTGTAGGGTTTTTGTTGATTTAATATCAATCTGAAATCCTATTGGTTAAAATCAAAACGAAAAATAGTGTAATTATGATTTTGACCAATAACAACTACGACTGATGTAAAATCTACAAAAACGATAAGGGACACCATTTTTTACCACTTCGCTATTCTTTTTTAATTTTAAAAGATATAAAGAAGATGATTACTCATTTCTAAATTAATGTGAAAATTAGTACAATAGATAATTTGGCTCAAATCATCTTCAATAGTACTAATAATAGTAAGTATTTTAACGATCCGTTTCTCCATCAAGCCTCCATTTAAAAAACATTATAGAATCAATGATCAAGAAGATGGAAACCAATAGACAAACAAACACATATTTTTTAAATACAACTAACGTAACGTATCACGATTGATATTAAAATATGATATCACACAAAATCTTATCGAAATTTCATAATAATAAACTTACTTCGTAGCATATCTAGAAAATAAGGTCGATTATAAAACGAAGAAGTAATAAACGATCTTTGGTTTGGTTTAAAATCTCGATTCTTCAACCATGCTACGGAATTCGATTCACTCGCAACAGGATTCAGACGACAAATATTGGTCAACTCGAGTACATCAAGATTACGCTGGCTCGTTTCGGACGATTCAGCAAAACACATATTTCTCGGTGGAAAGTAAACGTTTCTAGGCTTATCGTATCTCCTTCTATAGCTATTTCTGAAACCTTTATCCTTGCTCATTTCGACGGGTTTATTATTAACCGCAAAGCGTCTATCTCTGGTCACTTCGAAAGCTTGACTGGTACGAGGAATATTTTTTCTCTTGGGAAAATTATCATTTCGGCGACTAAATTTAAGTACACTAATTTGAGAAACTCTGCTGATACTGTTATCATTGTTTAACGTAATATTATCCAATCTAGTGGTGACTTTTTCAATAGTATCGACCGAGCTGGAATCCGAACTGTCGATATTTTGTACAGAATCGGAAACCGACATCGTAGACGATGCTTTAGGCTGCTGATCAGGAGTCGATGGGAATTTATCACTTAGTCTACGTTTCGGAGGTGGAGGTACATTTTCGACATTTCTTCTCGGCGTATCGTCTTCAATATCTTCAACCAAACGATTACTACATTGATATGTGAACCTATCGGCCCTACGGAATTGGCATTGGGCTGTGGTTCGGCGACGTTGATGATGTTGTTCGGTGCTAATTTGTGGTGTAGGGCAGCGATAACGATAAGTAAATGGGCAACTTGGATCTTGACATGGTTCTACGCTATAGATAAATTGAGGAAAAGGTGTTCGTAGAACGCAGTTGAATGCTAAAGGAGCTTGTGCGAAGTTACCAGCAAAGCTGGATGGTTGAATAGGAGCTATAAAGACTGGCTGGATCGATTGCGGTATTACCGGAATAATGTAAAGAATGGGCAAGTTGATAAATACCGGTGCTTCGGATGTGATCAAATCTGGCACAATGGGAGAAATAGATTCGTTCATCGATATCATAGGCGCAGAAGGTGTATACGATACGGCTCGTAGCGCAGATTGGTTCATAATATTTGCATCGTCGTTCGGATCTTGTAAAGGTGGCAATGACGACGAGTAATACTGACTAGGAAAATATTGCGATTCGTAATGATCAGCACCAGATTCCGACAAGAATACCGGATCAGTAGCGTTGATCTGAGGCTCGGAGAATTCTGGATTCAAATGCACGTATCCTGGATTCGATTGTACGACACTGTTATACTCGTCGTATTCGGATAATCGCGAAGATGTCACGCTAGGAGTTTGAATATAATTGAAATCCACGTATTGATCGTTCGAAATAGGTATATCGTTATAATAATCGTATTCGTTCAAGGCGTCATTTAAATCGACATTATCTTCTGCTTCAATACGTTGTCGAACAGGACGTCTGATAGAATTAGTAGGTGCGAAAAGATTCACGTTCGGAGGTGCTTGACTTGTCGTATCAACATCGACGAATGATGCGTTATTACTACCGCATAATTCGACCGAATACGACATATCTCGACGAATGACCGGAAATACTACGTTATTTTTAAGTATTTCTAAGTAAGTTCTACAATCGATCAAAGGCGACTGGTAGATCATCAATAATGGTATACTGTTGACTAGCTCGTTGTATAATTGGGTATGGTCGCAATTCACCGTTAAAGGTTTTGATTTAAAAGACAAAGCTAGTTTAAGCATACGATCTCGCGCACATAAATCATCTTCACGATTCGAATTTTTTCTCAGCTTCATAACGCGTAATAAGATGTTTAAAATTGTGCCGAAATCAACCATTTGCAAACGATAATAACACACGAATAATATAATGAAGCACTAAATTCAGATAGGTACTAGATCTTCGCTCGATAGTTAAACGTAAACTAAAATGACGACGTAATAATGTGTTCTGTGCCAAGCCTTTGTATTACCTATGTATGTATTTTCAATTGCGAATCAAGCTCGAGCTTGTAATTGTTTCGTTATCAACGTTTTCACCCCTCTACGGTCGTCTATTTCAATAGAAACGGCTAGGTATGTTAAAACGATAAGGCTAAATAACGTGTAATTTTTAATCTAAAGTTATATCGTATTTTTTCGTCAGCGCAGGTTTAAATATTTGAAAAAAATTATCAAAATAAACTCCTTATTCTAGAACATACTTTTCATCTTATTGCGCAGTAAAAATAATTTAAGGTGATAATTTTTTTTTTTTTGGAATATAATCTCACCTTCGTAAAGTCGTCCCCAACCGGTTACAAAAGCAGAAGATCCGACAAAATTGGTATCATCTTCGGGTACACAAATTGGTATAATATTAGGTTGAAATTGGACCGGTTCGTAAAATCGTAACAGTGCCAAATCGTATTCGAAAGTTCGCGGATCGAACTGAGGATGAGAGGCGACAATTTGTACTCTTCTTTCTTGGTACCCATAAGGTTCTTCTTCGGTTAGCAGGTCGAATTCTCCTAATCTCAGAAGCAAATCACTCGGTGGAACACTAAAAAGAAAATGGAAAAAATATTAGATAAATATGCCGGAACAGAAGTAGAACGTTCGTTTACGAGTTTAATGATGCATTTTTTACGTACTTTTCGACACAATGAGCTGCTGTAACTGCCCAATTCTCGTTGAATAGCGCTGCTCCGCATTTGTGAAGATAAGTTGAGGTCCTCCATTGTCGTAAAGAGATCTGAAATGATTCAAGAATGTAAATGAGATGTTTCGAAGGGAAAATATTATCAAAATTTTTTTTGCAAAAACAACACATGAGTTTCTAACCAAATTATCATGGTCTATTGACTTTTTACTTTATGGTTTGGGGGAAGTGAGAGAATTAATAATACCCCTTCTGGATCGTAGAAAACCAATTAAGATCACGTTTGCACATGATATTCAGATTGACAAACAGATAAGATGCACGATTGAACTTAAGTCAAAGTCAAGTCGTGCTCATTGTTCAAAATTTGAAGAGGAGGGGAACAGGATCAAAATCACCAAAACCGTTCGTTTTTAGACCAATTAAATAATACAGAATCCGAAGGTTTGTAACGCAGATATTCGAAAATCAGCCTCCTAATAGAACAATAGAAAGGAAGATATTAGAATTTTCTCCATTCTTTGACCTTGAATTTGTAAAAGTTGGTTCGCAAATTGTGCTTAAGAGCTGAAATTTAGTATGCAGATTCATTACGAGTGCTAAATGAGCCTTTCTCTCGTACCAGAAAAAAACTTACTGCATTTTTGGGACCTCTGATCACAATTTTAGCTCATCTTATTCTAAAACGACACAAATTTAGCCACATACGAGCTCTTCTCAGCGCTCCAGTAAAATCATTATCATCATTACAGCCATACTTCCCCGAAAACTTAGCGAAGGGGGTGAGGGTGACGTTCCTGCTATCATTATTGTATAATTAAGATTTTTCTCCAAATAGCTTAACTTTGGAGCTTCATATCTCCAAATCGATTGAATTAAAGATGAATTAAAAGAAGATTCAAAATCTATGGTCAACATTTTTTAAAGCCCAAAGTTGAACTATTGAGAAAAAAGCTCAACTTTTCGTAATGATCACAACGTTTCAGGTTATCATTGAAAAATGTGAAAAATTACCACGAGCAAGATTTCTAGACTTGGTTTCAGCAAATTAATTTAGGATGGAGAGGAAAGGGGTACTCAATTTCGGTCGAAATTCCAAAAAATAGAAAAATCAAGTTGCATATTGATTGTTACCAATTTTCGGTGGCCGAGTTTCAATATAGACTTAATTTTTCGATTCAATTCCTCCAACTTACTTTTCCTCCTCCACCAGCACCTTCAAAATGTTGGAAATTCAAAAAAAAAGGAAAAGGTGAAGTGATACATCGATTTTTACTAATTCAAGGTGGCTGAATTTGAATAACAATTTTAATATCATTTTTATTTTTTGATCAAATTCTTCAAAGATCCCCTCTCTCTCCCTTCCCCTCAAAATAACCAGAATTTTTAAAAATGAAAAAAGTGAACTGACAAGTCGATTTTTACCAATTCTAGGTCGAAGAATTTCAATATAGGTTTAATTTTTCGGCCAAGTCCTTCAAAAATCGTTTTTCCCCCCCCCCCCCTGAAATAATCAATATTCAAAAAAATGGATAAGTTACACACCGATTTGTATTAATTCGAGGTGGCTGAATTTACTCGCTTATTTTTTGGATAGCACCTTTGACTGCCTCCCTGAGTAGAATAAAAATGAGGAAAAGTGTACAGAAAAATTAAAAGAGCTGGTAGATTATCAATCGAGAACCCCCTTTACCTTCTTTTCAATCAAAAATTGAAAAATTTCGTATTTTTTGCAGTTTTTTTTGTTCGAATTTTTATGCAATCTCTACTTTCTTCTTCTAGAAAAAATCAGGTCATTGGAACAAATGCGAATCCTTTTCTCATACTTCCGTTAACTTTCATCCCTGCCTCTCTTTGTTTTCCATCCTACGATAATAATTCAATTTCAAACATCATCCATCATAGCCTATACCAACCTGCCATGGCCATTTTCCAAACGAAGCTTTTTCACCTCCGACGATACGAGCAGTGGGGAACAATCGACGTCCGCAAACTGTATAAAAAGCGTACAAGATTAATACGTAATTCTTCCGAGGTGAAATTTACTCGTACATAAATTCGCAATACACTAACCTTCTTTATAATCGGTCATATTCAAGGCGGAAGATTCAATTTCATTGGTTTCAATCGAAGACGACGAAGTAGTCTCAATTGGTAGCGGACTAGCAACAGGTATTGTAAAAGTGGTACTTGGTTTAGAGGATGTCTGCGATGTGATGATGCTGGTCGTAGACATACTTGTCCCTTCTGAGCTACTGGCTGCTTCTATATATATATAAAAAAAAAATTTTAATCATTTAATCTACAAAATTCCAGATGGAAAATAAAATATTATTTTTAATATAACGAAAATTTTACTATCAACAACATGGTCGATAAAAAGTTGACGACAAATGGTTAAACTTTTGGGAAATTATTTTACGACCAAACTCTTCCCTACATATCAGATTTATATAGGTACCTAGCTACCTACTACCAAGTGCCTATAGTGGTTTACGACTGTAATAACTTTTGAATTACGGGTTGCTCTTTTGTTTTTTTTTTGTTTTTTGCTTCTCTGCGAAAGTTTACAAGGTAATGTTTTATTATTTTTATAGACGTCGGTGTTTAATATCATTTTATTCGGATAAGACGTTCGCAAGAGTGTAAAAAACCAAGTAAAATGAGAAATTCGTAATATTATATAGAGTCAGTTTATGGTGAAATATTTTCAAAAAAGCGAGCATACATATAATAACGTTTACGAGCTAGACGATTAGAATAACCCAACAATTGCTTTTGTAATAAATTTCAACGTACTCGTCGTTGTTGTGAAGTTTAAGAGCAGATGCCCATTGTTTCATTTTATTAAAGTGTAGTTACGAGGTATCGTACCCTTCGAGATTTTTTTAAATTAGATATAGGTAAAAATAGTGTGAAAGTATAAAATTATTCGCAAGACGGAAATGAAGAAGTAATTCGAAGCACAGCCCTCCTCCCCTTCATTAATAAAAATGAAATATGATTATCAAAATTGTAAAAATTAGAACTGCATTTTATATTAGCATATAATTTATAGGTGAACTCAAAATCAGACAAAAAAAAGGAAACTGGCACAGATTTAATGCTGCTTAGATAATTTTTATCTACATAGTAAAAAATCAGACTCAATCTTGATCCTTTTCTCTTTTTTACCTTCATCTTGTTTAATTTGAAAATTATAAAATTTTGAAACATTTGATAAAAATTAAAAAAGAAACTAAAAATTTTTTAATCACAAATAAAATTAATCAATCTTACATATTTTTGTCTGAAATTACTATTTCAAAGATTGTAGTAATTTCTCACGTTTTGCCCATTTTTACAGATACCAAAAACATTTGCATGTTTTCTGTTTTCATGCATAGCATAAAATGAAACTCATTTCTAGAATATATCATTCAAATAGAGATGAAAAATTATTTAATTTTCACATTTTTCAGAAGGTTTCAAAGAGTACCTCATGGTTTTTGGAAAAACAAAAATAATATCCTAAAATGTTTAGAAATTTTCTCGATTTTAATTTTTTTTTATCAATTTTAAATAATGAAAAATCATCAAGGATGTTTTCTGTATCTCGAGTAAAAATTTTTGCAGTAATATTATTTCGATTAAAAAGTTTAAAAATTCAAAAAGTTTTCCACGCACAATTTTTTAAAATTTTGCAACTTTTAAAAAACCTACACAAATGCCATTTTACTGTTTTTACTCGTATAAGTTATCAGTCGACGGGGAAACGTGCTGTGATTTAAAATTCGCTAGGAGGCTTGATTGAATTCCCTCCCCCTCCTTTCACATCCCAACGCTTCTTCACTTTTGCCTATATCCGGTTTTCACCTACTACGATTTGAACGAAATTTCGATAAATGAAAAATGTAGGTCAAAAAATTTTTCATAAAGCTGAATAAGGGGAACGCAGGCACAAGACAACCTCAAAAAATGGGCAAACCGCCCAAAAATTATTTTTCTGAGACTTTGAAGGAATGCGATGGAGTTAAGCTCGAGCCAAAGTTCAATTTTCTAATTCAATTTGGCAGATATTTATTTTCATTTTATTCCCCCACCCTTCCTAAATTGAAAAATTATTTGCTCAGCTCGATACAGACCAAAATCAATAAAATTTACGGAATAGGTTTAGAATGGTGGACCATTTGATATGCCGGAGAGGGATTGACCTCATGTCAAAATTCAATTATGCCTAAATTTGGGGGAGGGGATGATCAAGTGTTAAAATCAAAAAAATTGTTTTTTTTTTAGCCAATCGACACACGATCCAAAGCAGTATAACATATCCAAAAATCACCTTCCTAGGTCAATTAGGAGGGGAGATATGAGTGTTTTTCTCTTTTTTGACCTGGAAAAAAGGGTGTCCCTTCCCCATTTCCCCTCCAAGCTGAGCTAGGAAGTTGAAATTCGGCATGTAGACTTGATGGAGGCCATAAATATGCTTTTTAAGGGGTTTCGACTTTTTAGACCCATTGCGTCCCATTACAGCCTAGAAATGTGTTTTGTTGGACGGGTTTTAATGTGCGTTTTGAGGGCCTCGATTTTTCAGCTTCATGGCATTCCCTCACAGCCCCAAAAACGTACATTTTTAGTAGTTTTTCCTCGACCACAATTAGAGATGGTGAAATTCTCCTACCCTTGAATTTTGCAGTAAACCATGATGAAAATTTGCCACCAACGATCATTATGGGTATAAATATGTTTAATTATTACAGTTTACTAAAAAACTTATTATTTTTTTTTTTTATTTTTTAAAAAACGTTTTGAATTTTGAATCAGTTTTGCAAGTTTAAAAAATGTGGTCCATCGTTTGTAAATTTTCAAAAAAAAAAAAAAACAAACAAAATT
Organism: Ferrisia virgata; assembly: GCA_900060175.1. Classification (NCBI taxonomy): domain Eukaryota; kingdom Metazoa; phylum Arthropoda; class Insecta; order Hemiptera; family Pseudococcidae; genus Ferrisia; species Ferrisia virgata. Next base: position 16,933 of record FIZR01001990.1, read on the forward strand.
CCATCCAGTCTAGTCCGTCTCCCCCTCCCCCCACACTATTAGAAATGGTGAAATTCTCCTGTCTATAAGTTTTGAAATAAACCACTAAATGTCGTTAGTCGACTGCCCTGAAAAATAATCTTTAGGTGTAGAAGTCACTTCCCACCCCCTCCCCCTCCGGTTTCATGACAGAAAAACTCGATTTTCAAGAAAAAATTCTACAATTTTTTTAAATTTATGGCTATGCATGGTGGAGCAGAGCCTACTTACGTAAATTTTTCTCAATTTCCTTAACTCACGAAGGAAGAGGGGTAAACAAAGGATGCCTTTTAGAGGTCTCGACTTTTCAGCCTCTTTGCACTCCCTTATAGCTCCGAAAACGTAGTTTTTTGCTCGGGTTTTCTCATTTTTCGTGTGATTTAGAACAGATCCTAAATATGCCTTTTGACGATGTCAACTTTTCAGCCCCATTGAACCCTCCTACGCATACTACTGACGAGGAAAATGCATCGCTGCATAATTATAATATTTGTTTTTTTTTCTATCCATTGAAGATGCTTTAAATCGAAGGTAGCGACCAACGAGTTTCGAAGGGTCGCTCGTTAAAAGTAAAAAAAAAAATGGATGGAATTAGGAAGGGGGAGAAAGGGCGGCGAACATCAGGAATTATGATCGAGTCTGATAACTTTATCTGTGCAGATGGAAAATACAAGAGACCTCGAGCACATTTTCCCTTCAAACCACAAGACTGGCAAATCTACCAACACTGCTGAGCTTTGCGCCAGCATATACGTTGCAGTTGAAGGCGATATGTAAACTGGGACAAAGTAAAAGAACCACGATTACTTACGCGAAGAAGGAGCATGTGTGGTCACAGAGACTTCAATCCACGACGGAGACGTGCCAGTGGTACTGCTAACACTGCTACTGGAAGAAGGCATCGTCATCGTAATGGTAGGTCTATAGTCAACTTCGACTTCTGCAACGAGACATTCGAAATAATTACCTAGATACGTACATTTCGATTTTCACGAACATTATGGTATTACCTGGTCGAGCAGTTATCGGTTTATAAGGCTTGGTAGGTTTACCGGTAGACGATGGTTTCGAATTAGTAGGCAAGAATGTAGGTTTAGTGCTGGGCTTGGTGGGTGGTTTGGCAATGGTGGTGGGTTTCATTCGATCGGGTAAAATGACGGCCGGAACTTCTTCGATGGTAGTCCAAGTGATCAACGAAGGCTGCGGAGTTGTGGTTGGCGCTGTCGAACCGGTGGTGCTCCACGGTCTAAAGGTGGGCTTTTCGGTAGACGGCGACGGTGGCGAAGACGACGATGACGACGACCAGGTCGTCGTCCAATAGCTGGACGACGATGGTTTTTCGGTAATTTCGTTTTCGCCGATCAACGTAGTGGACGACGAATTGAACTTGAGGAAAGCGCTGGTATCGGCTGAAATGGCCACGGTTGTCGGATACGTTGGCGTCGTATGAATGGTGTGTATGGTTTGGATGTGGCTCGACAGCGAAGATACCGTCGATGGTGGCTTATTGGGCAACGATACCGTGGAGACTGGAATTTTAACGTAGTTGGACGACGGTGGCGATGGCGATGACGACGGTTGCGGCGCCGGAGGTGGTACGGTCGACGAAATAAACGGTTTAAAGCCGGGCTTGGTTGGTTTTTTCGAAGGCGACGAAGTGAACTGATTCATTGGCGTAGGAATACCCGGAGTCGAGGATGGGTACGGTTTGATAGGAACTGCGGGCTCGGTGACGAGCGACGAAGGCGGCTTAGAGCTGAGACCGTGGTTGGTAAAAGCCGCGTGTAAGGTGGTTTTATTCAGAAGCGAACTGATGGTGGACGACGGCGGCACGTAGACTGCCGGATACGTCGGCGTTCCGGTAACTACCGGCTTGACCGTCGGTTTCGGCTTCGTCTTGGGCGGCGAGCTTGGTTTACCGGCGTTTTGCGCAGACGTAGGTTTAGGTTTATTGCCGGTGCCGGGTTTTAGCGACGACGACGACGACGAAGACGACGAAGGCGACGACGACGGTTTGGTGATCGGTTTCGAGTACGCGGTCGTCGATCCGACCGGTAATGGTTTATGCGTGTTGGTTTGGAACGTGGCCGTTACGGTCGTCGAATATAGCAGCGGTGACGTGGTAACATGTGCCGTCGGCGAAGCGTACGTCTGCGAGAAGGACACGTTGAACGTTGGCGTTCTCGAGGTGGACGCGGCGCTCGACGATGGAGACGTATCGAACGAGCCTTTGTTGCCGGACCCGGACGTGATCAACGGCGGCCTGGCCGAGCTCGGCTGTTTCTGATACGTCGACGAGTAGTATTCGGCGGTCGTCGATGATGGTATGGAGACGACCGATACGGGACGAGACATCGTAGACATCGATAACGGCACCGATACGGTGCTCGAATGGTCGACGGCCGCGTACGAGGTCGAAGACGGCCTTTGATACGTTGACTTTATCGTACTCATCAAGAAGGCGGTGTTGTCTTCTTTATTTGGTAAATTATTGTGCGCGATCGGCTCGACGGCATCTGTATCGGCGCCGCCGGCTATTTTGCAACAGCTGCCGAAATAAAATCTATCTATGCACGTGCCCAAATGGGTACCGTTCGCTTTGGCGCACGAATACGCGAACATGCATAGGCCGGTTTCTCCAGTTCGTCGACTTACGCAAGGTAAATGCCGAATATTTCGTCCCATTCCTGAAATAACAAAACCAACCGAATAGTAAATTGCCGGTTAATGCGTACGTGTGGCCAGAGCTCGATGTAGATTGGTGTACGTATGTATATGCGAGACTATCGTGTACAGGTACAGGTACAGGTACCGGTATCTACATTATGTAGCTATGTATCTACCTGGCCTCGGATGAGGTTTTCATTAACGTAAAATATCAACATCTACTATACTTAATCGTAATACGTATGTACGTTTGGCTAGCATAATCTACATCTACGTGCAGTTTCGATAGCTAATCTAGGTGTATATGTAATCGCCCAAAGTGACCAGATAACCCGACAGAATGCCTCGGATAAATTATTTCACCGTTAACTCGAACCAATAAATTTATTTTTCCATAACCATTAACAAATTTTATACGTAAGCCAGCGATTTCGTTGCGTTGGGTTTTTAAAGCTCGATATTTTTGGCTTCAATTTTTTTTTTTTTTTTTGTCAAATTGCCAAAGAAAACGAAGCTATTATAATCCAATGACCTACAGCGGATTGGAGGGGGGGAGAGTGTCAATAAAATCGGTTTAAAAATTATAGAAAACTAATAAGATCATTTTTGGCCATGTCGGATATTTATTTTATTATTTCTTATTCCTCCTTATCTCTCCCTCCATCTAACGGATTATTTTTTTTTGGGGAAAAATCAATACTTTTTCATTACCTAGTATCTTTTTTGTCAAATTTTCAAAAGTCTCTCAATTTGACAACCTCCTCCTCCCCCCACCCCCCACCAACAAATAAAAAATCTGGTTTCAAGCGATAGACAACACAACCAACAGGCTCGAACTTCAGGACTGCAGATTAAACTGATGTCACATATTTCGACAGTGCTGCCAATTCATAAAAAATAACCGGTCATTTATCAATATCCGTGTCAACATTTTAACATCGAGTGCAAAAATTATTCATAATCATCATTCATTGCGAGATTTTGATCAAAAACTTCTAATTACCTTTCTCTTCACTCCATTTTGGCAATTGATTTTATTATTGTCCAGCAAAATCAAAAAATTACACAATATAATCGCAAATGTCACGCTTTCTGAAAATGACCCCACGACCTTAAAAAATATTTCTTTATTTTTTAATTTCAAAAATTTGTTTATTTTTGTTATTTTTCAATTTTTTTAATTTTTCATTATTTCTATTTTAACTTTTTTAATTTTTTATTATTTCTATTTTAACTTTTTAAATTTTTTATTATTTTTATTTCAACTTTTTTCCATTTTTCAATCTTTAACCTGATTTTTTGAGGTCATATTCGGAATGAAATCCAATCTATTACAGTCTATCCACCAACATGGGGTTGGGAGGGGAGAGGGGAATACCGACAAAATCCGTTTTGGGATCCTAGAAGGCCATTCAGACAATTTTTGGCCATGTCAGATATTTTTTTTTATTTTTATTATTTTTCCGAACATTAAAATCGTTTACTCTGCTCAATACCGATCCAATTCGCTCCAATTTGGTGAATCGGCTAAATTTGGCGGTGGATTAAAGATATATATGAGTGCAGATGACCTTAGGTCAAAATTCAGTTTTACCCCATTTTGGGGGGAGGGGTCGCTGAAAGACCAAAAGCACAAAAATTGTACCTTTCCAAGTTGATTGATGAAGAATCCAAAGTTGTATAACATATCCAAAAATCAACCTCCTAGGTCAATTAGGAGGAGAGATGTGAGGATTTTTCCTCTTTTTGACCTTGAAAAAAGGGCTCTTCCTTCCGTATCTCCCCACCAAAATAAGCTAGGAAGTTAAAATTTGGTATGTACATTCAGTAAAGGGCCCTAGCTGTGCATTTGAAGGGTTCCGACATTTCAACTCCATTGAACCCCCTCACAGCCCCGGAAATATGGTTTTTTTTGTTAGGTTATCTCGTTATTCTTGTTTTTTGAGTTTGTTTCTGACTCATGGCTAAAAATTGTTTCAACAGCCTCCTACGACTCCAAAACGGATTTTGTTGATATCCCCCTCCCCCCCCCCCCCCCC
>FIZR01001993.1:0-23844 GCA_900060175.1 Ferrisia virgata
CACTTAGAGGGTCCCTCGAGGTCTCAATCGATCAGAAATGTTATCTAGTATTACCCCATGGGCGTAACTCCATACCTCAAAAGTGGGACGTTGTTAGATAGACGTACACATATACAACCTGGAAAACCCTGATTGTGATATATTGCGCGATGATTTGAATAAATTTCAAATTTTACACCCCTGAACCCCTCCCCTTTGCACCTTACATTTTTTTGAGAGATCGGATTCATATTCTACGACCTCGAAAACCCTAATAGTGATATATTGCGTGATGTTTTCGTAAATTTCAAAAATATCGCCCCTCCAGCCGCTCCTCTTTGCACCTTGGAATTTTTTGGACGTCAGATTCGTAATCTACGACTTCGAAAACCCTTATATGTAGTACATCTTCGATGTTTTTGATAATTTTCAAAAAATTTTACCCCGCAGCCCCTCCCCTCGATACACTACATTTTTTGGGGGATCAGATTCGTAATCTACGACCTCGAAACACCTGATTGCGATGTATTGCGCGATGTTTTTACCCCCCCCCCCCCCACTTCCCCGCCATTGCGCCTTAAAATTTTTGAGGCAGATTCATAATATACGACCTTGAAAATCCTAATAGTGATATATTGCGTAATTTTTTCGCAAATTTCAAATTTATCATCCTCTTAGCTCCTCACCTTTGCACCTTCGAATTTTTTTGGGGCCAGATTCGAAATCTACGATCTCGAAAATCCTAATTGCAATATATTGCGCGATACCGCTCCTCCAGCCGCTCCTCTTTGCACCTTGGAATTTTTTAGGGGTCAAATTCATAATCTACGATTTCGAAAACCCTGATGGTGATTTATATTGCGCGATGTTTTTGATAAATTTAAAAATTATCACCCCCCCTAGCTCCTCACCGTTGCTCCTTGAAATTTTTTGGGCCAGATTCAAATTCTGCGACCTCGAAAACCCCAATAGTGATATATCGCGTGATGTTTTCGTAAATTGCAAATTTATCATCCCTCTAGCTCCTCACCTTTGCACCTTCGAATTTTTTGAGGACCAGATTCGTAATTTACGACCTTGAAAACCTTAATTGTAGTATATTTTGCGATATTTTTGGTAATTTTCAAAATTTTTCACCCCGCAGCCCCCCTCCTCGATACACTAAATTTTTTTGGGATCACATTCGTTATCTACGACCTTGAAGCCCTAGATTGTGATATATTGCGCGATGTTTTTCATAAATTTCAAAATTTACACCCCCCCCCCTATGTCCCTTCCCTTGACTCCTTACACTTTTTTGAGTGATAGAATTCGTAATCTACGATCTCGAAAACCCTAATTGCAAAATACTGCGTGATGTTTTTAGTAAATTTCAAATTTACCACCCTTCCAGCCCCTCATCGTTGCACCCTAAAAATTCTTTTGTGCCACATTCGTAATATACAACCTGGAAAACCCTGAAGCCCCTCCCCTTGGCACCTAACATTTTTTGGGGGGATCGGATTCGTAATCTGATTGTGATATATTGCGCGATATGTATGATATAATTCAAAATTATCACCCCCCTCTCCCCTCTGCCCCTTGGAATTTTTTGGGTCAGATTCGTAATTTACGACCTCGAAGACGTAATTGTGATATATTTTGCGGTATTTATCGTAAATTTCAAATTTTCAGCCCTCCAGGCCCTCCTCATTGCATATTAAAATTTGTTTGGGCCGGATTTGTAATCTACGACCTCGAAAACTGTAATTGTAATATATTGCGCGATATTTTTAGTAAATTTCCAATTTATCACCCCAGCCCCTCTCCTTTGCATGCTGGAATTTTCGGTCGTATTCGTAATCGACAACCTCGAAAACCCTAATTGTAATATAATGTGAGATTTTTTTGATAAATTTCAAATTCCCCCCCTCCCCACCTCCCTCTCTTTGCACCTTCAAATTTTTGGGCCAGATTCCTGTTCTACGACCTCGAAAACCTCAGTTGCGATATATTGAGCTGTAATACTGAGCTTGGCGCTTTGATGGTGAATTTCAAGCGTTGGGGGGGATGGGGGGTCTAGTGGACTCTTTTTTACGACGCCGACGAATCATAGCAGCGTACATTGTTTCTCGCGAACCAAGATTGAAAAATATTTTCGGTCGAATTGTCCGCACAGTTATTTCCGCTCGACATGTTTCGTAAATTTTACGTCTTTTGCGGAAGACGCGTAGGCCAAGAGGGATACGCACCACGAGCCCGAAAAGAACCGGCAGACGAAAAGCCGGCCAATTTTTATATCCAACCTTCAACGTAATTAACTTCTACGCGGTGACATTTCCGCCATCGCAGTCAAAGAGAATCGTTTCCAAACGGTTGGGTTTTTTCGTCATTTTAAAAATCTTCGTAAGCCTTATACGAGGCGACGTGTAACGCACGCAACATCCGAACAACGATGCCTTCGGATTACTAGAATTATATACAGCGACGACCAACCACCAAGATTTCAGTCTTGCCGATTGTGCACTTTATTCTTTCGCAGATCCTTGAATCCTGTCTTTTTTTTACCCCTGAATGCGTGTTCGTATAAGCGATTCTGTACTTGTAAAAAAATTCGCTTCGTCGAACAACGGTGCTGGGCCCGGCCGCCGGATTCGTACACCATTCTTACGCTCGACGTACGTACACTCGTCGTTCAACTACTACCTACTTTTCGCGTATCCTCGAGATGATTAATGGACACGTCGTCGCCCGACGGAAAAATTACTCATTTTACCATTTCGGGGCGATTTAATTGCGCGTGAATTTCGCGTATTACGCGCGGCTACGAGAGCGCCATCGCCACCGGCTGCTGCATTGTTCTTACATATTTCGCTCTCGTAGGCTGGTGTTTTTTTTTTTTTTTTTGTTTTTATCGTCGTATTGTTCGCCATCTTCTTAGGAAAATACGTTTTCTTTCTGAGGCCGAGTGGGAAGTGAGTGTTAATTTCGGATTTATTCGTTAACCAGTACATTACCATTGTTACTCCAGTTCTATCTGTTTATCGGTAAGTCTCGCCAATGACGTCATACACTTAGGACATGAAATTAGCACAGATGTGTAATATAGGCTGATTCGTGTTCAATTGTACCACTCGAAGCTTCCCTTTTTTCCCATAAGTAGCGCTGTGTACACAATATAACAATTCAGTGATTTCAAAATTTCGATCCAACCATCAGTTCAAGTCACGAACCTTGTAGACATAACATTTTCGTACAAAATATGTCATATACTTATTTTGCCTATCTTCGTTATTGAAGGTGAAGCATTCGTTTGGATTTTATAAGCCCCTTCAAATAATCCAGATAGGCAAGTTTTGTATAAAACTAAAAATACGGTAAAAACTGTATACTACAAGGCCCATCATTCAGAATGACAATTTGAGGAAATTTTTTGTTACCAAAATTTTGCATTGCTTTATCAATTCTCATATAAAATTTTGAAAACCAAGAAGTTGCTCAAATTGTAGCTTTGAAAGTTGAACTTGGTAGTGGGCAACTTTTGCAGCATTTTTGGTCGTATACAAAATTTGCTTTTGTATTTTGAAATTGCTAAATAAATTCCAATTATGTGAAAATTAAAAGACAAGGTCAGCTGCATCATTCGTTCAACTTTCGTCTACCTCTCTCCACTTCCTTTACACGTTTTTTTTTTCACCTAGCGAAATAAAAATCATAAAACACCTTTGAAGTACCTAGCTTTTTCAGTAAAATCATTTATCCAAATTTGAAACACTCATTGGATTGGACTTTATTTTCTTCATTTTATTACAATTCATAAAAATTTATTTTCATTCCTCGAAGAAATGATGCCATCACTCAATTTCAACGGTAAATTTCCCCATTGTTTCGAATGCGTGGGAAATTTGATGGTAAATCATTGTGATTGGCAACACTGAGAAAAGGGTTTCACAAAAACGTAATGGTTAAATGTGAAGTAATGACCCTTGAAAAAATCGTTATAAGCGTAAAAAAAATGGAAAAATTGGATTAAAAATTGAGGGAAAAAGTGAAAAATGAAAGAAAATTCACCTAAAGTAAAGAAAAAAATCATTGAAAATTATCAAAAATTAGGTAAAAATTCGATTAAAATCGTCAAAAAGTGTAAATAATTTATCAAAAATCACGAAAAAACGAAGGCAAATAAATGAAAATTACTGGAAATATTTTTTTTTAAATCGTTACGAACGGTAAGTAAAAAATGAGTAAAAGTAGGATAAAAATGGGTAAAAAGTGCAAAAAATTGTTTAACAATAAAAAAAAAAAAAAACATGTTGAAAAAAACTAAAAATTGATCTAGATTGTGCCAAAAGTGTTGGATATCATCAAAAATTGGGTAAAAATTTGACAAAAATAGGTAAAAAGTGGCTAAATAAAATCAAAAATTACGAAAAAATGGTGAAAATCTAATCTCAAATGTGAAACAAATCGTTGAAAATTGTCAAAGTTTAGGGAAAAATTTATTTAAAACGGGAGAGAGGTGCAAGATATGGACCAAAAATCATCAAAAAACGGCGAAAAAAAGCCGAAAAATGAGTGGAAATTAAGTAAAAATTTGGCAATATTAAGTGAAAAGTGCACAAAATTGTTCGAAAATTACAAAAAAAAAAAAAAAATGGTCAGAATTCACCTAAATATAAAATAATCGTACAAAATCATCGAAAATTTGGGAAAACTTTGATAAAAATGGACAAAAAGAGCCGAAAATTGACCAAAGATCATGAAAAATTGGTCAAAAACAGGTATAAATTGACATAATTATGCTATAAATTGATAAACAAACATGAAAGAGATGAAACGTAGGGAAAAGTTGGCTTAAATTAGGAAAAAATGGTATAAAATTATTGAAAATTTTTTAAAAATTTGAAAAAAATGGGAGGTAAAACTTCGGTAAAAACTGGATGAACATTAGCAAAAAAATAGATCATAAATCAGGAAAAAATGTTGAAAAAAATGAAGTGACCAACATTGTGCAAAAAATCGTTAAAAATGATTGAAAATTTGATAAAAGGTGGAGAAAAATTCGAAATAAATAAATAAATAAAAATCAAGAAAAAATGTAGAAAATACTGAAAATTGAGCCAAATTGCGACAAAATTGTTGAAAATTATCGAAAATGGGGGAAAAACTTGATGAAAATGGATGAAAAGAGCGAAAACTTGATCAAAAATCAAGATGAAACGTTAAAATATAAGTTAAAATTTACTCAAAAATATGCAAAAATTGTTGAAAATTATCGAAAGTTGGGAAAACATTTGATAAAAACGGATGAAAAGAGCGAAAAATTGATCAAAAATCAAGAAAAAACGTTAAAATATAGGTGAAAATTGACAAAAATTATGCAAAAAAATATTGAAAATTCTTGAAAGTTGGGTAAAAATTCGAAAAGAAATGGATTTTAAAAATTTAATTTTTACAATTTTTTCATATTTTTACCCAGTTTTCGAAATTTTCTGCGATTTTTCGCACTTTTTACCAATTATCTGCAAATATATGCAATATATTTCAAGGTTTTTAAACCATTTTTTTCATAATTTTGGCCATTTTTCTCCAAATTTTCAACATTTTTTCATGATTTTTGAACAATTTTGTGCACCTTTTAGGCTATATTATGGAATTTTAATCCAAGTTTCCATGATTTATGTTGATTTTTCGCACAATTTAGATCATTTTTTAGCTTTAATCAACATATTTTCTTAATCTTTTGTCTGTATTTTGCCTTTTTTTACTCATTTTAATCAATTTTTTTTACACAATTTTTGTTAATTTTTAATGATTATTTGAAAATTTTTTTAATGATTTTCATCGATTTTTCCGCATTGTTGCATGGTTTAGCCAGTTTCATCAAACTTTTACAAAACTTTCGATGGTTTTTAACTATTTTTTTCATAATTTAAGTTAATAATGTCCTATTTTTCAGCATTTTTTCTCGATTTTTGATCAATTTTTTGCACTTTTTATCGATTTTTCTACTTTAGCTAAATTTTTACCCATTTTTCAAGACTTTCGCTTGGTTTTTAATCTTTTTCATGCTTTTTTAATCCCATTTTTGTCAAATTTTTACCCGATTTTCGATAAATTTTAACGATTTCTTGCACAATTTAGGTAAATTTTCACCTATTATTCACCATTTTTCATGATTTTCGATCAATTTCCTGCACTCTTTACTTATTTTTTCAAATGCTTACCTAATTTTCGATAAAAATATTCGTTCTAAAAAATATCGTCAAATAACGAATAAAATAAGTAATTTTGGAACACACGAAAGAAATAAATAATTCTTAGCTCGTATACATTTGATTTATGCCATTATATTGAAAGTTTTTTTTCTTCGTGAGCAATATGCGAGCTTGACACACGCTGCGCACAGGTACCTACCAATTAAATAAAGGCTGCCATGTTGTATCAGCCTAATTTAAGACCTATGTTCGGTTGTGGTTTACTCGGCCAACGTGCCTATCTACGTATACGTATACTTACCTACCTACGTATAATTATGAAATACTATAATAAAATTCGTGCTCGCGAAACGAGAGCATCGCACCCCTACCCATTCCCCTCCTAGCCAGCTTCATATTCCATATGAAGACCAAACCATGGAGAAAGAAGCACCGGTACATGCCACTACATATCACGATTACCCAACATGAAATGCAATACCTTTATTTGTCACGTGCTGTTGCTTTATTCCCCCTTCGATCTTCTACCCTTTGGTATAGTAACAATGTCATTTACATTGTCGAACTTCGCACGCACACGCACATCGCCCTACAATACATAATTTCTCTCTTACTATGCCAAATAGAGCCTTGTCTTCAAAACACGATTTTACATAGCTTAGGACAGAAATTTTCCCTACTACTTTTTGTAGTAACTTGTTACAAACAGAGTAAAAAAAAAAAAAACCATGTTTTCACACATTCAATCACGAATTAACAACCTCATATCGTCAACTTTCCTCTTTTAAAAATGTTAATTCGAGTTGCTGATATGAAGTTGAAATTTCCTTCCTTTTTACAACTTTTAAACCACCTACGTCATTACTGGAAAATTTTATGTACTTTTTTCACTCGCGGATTTTTTTCTCTCTTATCTCAAAGATCGATATTTTTCATTACTAGTGTTTCGCATATATACGTACCATAGTACGCATTATTTCGAAAATATACGAACGAAGATGACGATGACGACGACGACGACGACCAAGCTGATAAATCAAGCGTATAATGCCAAGAAATCTATGCGAGCTCGACGAAGCGAAAGAATTGGCGGGAATTGTTAAATAACAATTTATAAAGGCGTCTAAGCGCAAAATATTAGCTTATTTGTCATTGTTTGAACTCACGTAGGAGCGCCGCGAGCTTTTCCCAGCGAAGATGTACGAACTCCCACTCTCGTTTGCTACATAAGATCGTAGATATCGTTTTTACTTTCGTAAGTTGTGGCAGCGGGAAGGGGGCAGTTCAATGCATCGTAGTTAAGGCAACGTCTTGTTACGTTGAAGTATTTAGTCAGATTTTCTTTGCTGTCATATTTTTGTTAAATTAAAAGACAATTTGACAAGCTACCATACCCAGGTTGGTGACCTGTGGCTTATGTGAGGGGACGCTTTCACGAACCAAACTCTACAAAAGCGAATTTTTTCCCCTGGAAGATTAAGTGAAGTGTGCAAGGGGGGTATAAATAGACTAGCTCATTACATATTAAAACAATCCGAAAATGCTTTCGATTTTACTCGACATTTCTTAGGGATTTTCTCTACATGGAATGAAAGAAAGTATCACCATAATTTTGGAACTATCCTTTCAGAGCACGCAGGGAGGGGGGAACGACCCTTGAAATTTTCGAACAATTTTAATTTCTGGTGAAACAACTCAACTTTTTTTGATCTTGAAATGGAAGTTCAAAGTTGTGCTTGGACATGAAAGTGCGGTTGAACTTTTGAGATGAAAGCTCAAAGTTGTACAAAGGGTAGGAAAGCTCAGAAATGAACTTTTGAAATGAAAGTTGATAGCTGTATCTTGGATATGAAAGTGCAGAGCACGTAGGGAGGGGGGAATGGCCCTTGAAATTCTCGAACAATTTCAATTTCTGGTGAAACAACTAAACTTTTGTGAACTTGAAATGGAAGTTCAAAGTTGTGCTTGGACATGAAAGTGCGGTTGAACTTTTGAGCTGGAAGCTTGGAGTTGAACTATTGAGATGAAAGCTCAAATTTGTACAAAAGGTAGGAAAGCTCAGAAATTAACTTTTGAAATGAAAGTTGATAGCTGTATCTTGGATATGAAAGTGAAGCTGAGCTTTTGAAATGAAAGCTCAGAGTGAAACTTTTGAGGCGAAAGCTCAAAATTGTACTATAGATATGCCAGCGCAAAGTGCAACTTCAAGTGCAAAAACTCATAGCTGAACTTCTCAGATGAAAGCTCTGCATTGAACTTTTGGCATGAAAGTTCAAATTCCACCTTTTTATATGAATCAAGGCGTGGATGAATTTCCGAAATGTAAGCTCAGAGTTAAACTTTTGAGATGAAAATGCATTGTTGAACTTTTAAAATGAAACTTTGAAGTCGTACTTTTGAAATAAAAGTTCAAAGTTGAACTTTTATGATAAACGTTCAGATTTTCATGCGAAAAAAGTTAGAAGCTCTCGTTGAAAAATCTGACAAAACCACCAAGAAGAGGTCATTTTATGTTTGTTTTGAGCAGTGTTCAAAATTAAATCTCGACACACCTGAGGAAGGCAGAAAGATCTTCAATTTTAGCTGAAATTCAAAAAAATAGAAAAAGGGAAGTGACATATCAAATTGATATTCAAGTACGCTGTGTTCGAATATCAACTTACTTTTTCGAGCATATCCTTCTAACCCTCCTTCCCTCACCGGCTCCTTCAATATTATCAAAAATAAAAAAAAATCCAAGACAAGGAAGATAATTTGCCAGTAGTTGATAAGTAAGAGGATTTGTGTTACATTAATTCTGAAAAAAATATATCTTGGGACTCCAATGTATATCCCATCCTTCCCCTGAGTTGTTGACCAGCCTCACGAATCGCCTGTCTCTGGAAAAAATTCCGAATCAACCTCAGGCTACTTACCAGTAATTGATAGGTTTTTTTAGCAGCTTGCTAATACTTAATAGTCCAGTAGTTGATGAAACAAAAACTGTTCAAAACAGTGTCTCATTGATCTGAACACCTGTATTGATCGCCTTAAAAATATTTTCCGGCCCAAATTTCACTTTGAGGGAGGGGGCAGAGGCTATCAAATACCGACAAATGCAAAAAAAAATTACATTTGATGGTATTTGGGAATTTCTAATAACTAAGGGAGTTGATATAAGTTGATAAAATTTTCTGTGGTGAATTGGATGCCAAATTTTTAAATGTGAACGGGTACCTCAAATTAATATTTTTTTTGGAAATTTTATTAAATTCAGCAATTTTTTGGGTTATCAACTCCTGGCAAGTAAGCGATTTTCATTTGCCAGTATTTAATAACCTCTTTTCTTCCCCTCCAACTGAACTCAGACATTAGAAATTTTTTTAGTAGATTCTCTCATATGTGTTTATCATTTTGGCATAAAAATCATTTTGTACCTATTTTGCAAAAATTTTGAAAAAAATAAATTTCAAATTCAAACGCTTAGTAAGAGTGATCAGGTTTTTACTAAAATATGGAAATTTTTGGCTTCTGTTTAGTAAAGTGAATATAAAAAAATTACCAATTCATGACTGGACTCAACAATGGCGGAGTTCGACTCTAAATTGAATGGACTGTTCAAAATACCATTGTTGTTTTTGATCGATCATACGATTGTTTCACAAACCAGCTCCAAGGACAAGATTATCAACTAATGGCAAATTACCTTACAGGAAATATGTGAGTTGTTCGTTCATGGGATAAAAAAAGGAGTGCTCTGCGATGGTTTTTCTCAAACAGTGATGAAGATGCAAGTAGGTAAGTATTGAAGTGAATACTTAACCCCGCCCCCCTCTTTCGGCAAATATAGAACCTTCACAAAATCTACATTCCAAATTTCAACCCTTTAGGTCTTCTGCAAGCGTTGAGATTTCATTCAGAAAATCAATTGATTAAAATAAACACAAAAGCTGTCTTTAAAGGTAAATATTTCTAACTTCTAAGCGAGAGCTTCAAACTTTTATGCTGATCACGGAAAGTTGAACTTTCATCCCAAAATTTCAACTTTAAGCTTTCAAAGTTGTAATCATAAAATCTAGATATGTTTTGAATTCCCTACAAAATCACGCAGACAGATTCATCTCGGCTCAAACCAATCTGGAAATAAGAAATCCCAAATGTTCGAAAATTGCAAGAGCTTTCCTTCCCTCCCTCTCTTGATGGTTCACGTCCAAAATGATGACGA
The DNA here is from genome assembly GCA_900060175.1 of Ferrisia virgata. Classification (NCBI taxonomy): domain Eukaryota; kingdom Metazoa; phylum Arthropoda; class Insecta; order Hemiptera; family Pseudococcidae; genus Ferrisia; species Ferrisia virgata. Next base: position 10,381 of record FIZR01001993.1, read on the forward strand.
TTCCTTCATCAGACTAACGAAAGTAGGGTACTATGATTTCATATAGGTACTCACATCCGTCATAATGTTTTCTTGCGCAACATTTTGGTACCAAAATTACCTTAAAATTCTCATACTCTTATTTCCAAAGTCCTCTTAACCACACCAGTTGGTGAATTCGACCATAAATGCGTAGCATGATTATTTTTGCTTTTCTAGCTGAACTTTAACGATATACGTACGAGTAGGTAATATAGGTATCTCACTAGCTTTTGCGCTTGTTTTTTTTGTTTTTTTTTTTTTTTTTTTTCAAATGGACTTTGAAAAGAAATTAAATTTTGCACCGATGTCATAAATTTAAAAAGTTTGAAATTTATTGCGTTTTTCTACGAAGCGGCGAGGCGGTTCGTCGTAGCTTTTCAGTTTAATGTGATATAAAAAGTTAAACCTTTAGGATTAACTTTTATAGAAGTTTTCATTTGCTGGTTTTTTGTGCTGTCTGAAATAAAGACGAGGGTATGTTTCCTCATCGCATCCCAACGTTTTAGTGAAAGTAATTTTTGACGATGAGCTTGACCATGAACCATCATTGCATCAAGGTTGTACAAAGCTCGCTAACATCATCTCTGCGAATCTGCAGCTAACACCGAGCTCATGCCCAAATTGTACCCACTAAATCACATTAAATAGGGCAACCTCAAATCTCCATACAACATAGCATTAGTAGGCCACATACAATACAGTCTAGCACACTAAACCTCGAGTAAGTAAATAGCCGATTTATAAAAAATTTCAATCCGTTGCCAAATCAATATTTTAAACGCAAATCCGGTATACGTTGAAATCTTTCATAAATGGATACATTTGGAATTCTCCTCTCGCAACAGATGTTCCAAATGACTCCCATTTACTCGATAGTGCCGCCGAGTTTTTTTTTTTTTTTTCGCATTTTACATTTTTCTCTCTTCTTCTTCTTCTTTTTATATATTCCATTCAAAAGGGGATAAAAATTTCTGCTTTGCTCGTACAACACCCCACCCCCCTTCGCAACGTTTTGCGAATCCTCGCCCATTGTACTAACGTGCATTGTTCGGTAACCATTGATCTCGAAACTCGCATCGCGTCGTACGTATAAGATGGAATTCTATTCGTTTTGCAAGCTTTACTCGAATTTACACGTACTCGCATATTATGCTCGTAAACGAATAAGTTATAGAAATCACAACGAGAATAAAAATATCGCCTCGAAGGAGGTGGGAAAAAAACCACAGCCCAGAGTTAATTTAGTAATAAAATGGCCGCGAATCGTGAGTTGATTCGTTTTAAAAAATGGTAATTTGCAATTTGAATTGTGTCTCGTGAATTTCAAAAAGGGTTTGATGAAACGAGTACGCGACGAAAAAGATTAAAAACTAGGTCTATGAAAAAACCTAGCTTTAAAAAAACCTTCGTTTATACGTTGGTATCTGCTGCTGACTTTTTTTTTCTTCTTTCGATTGCTGGCTTCATTGTTGCAAACACTTCGTTGCGCAATTTTTTTTGAAATATTGGTCGCAATAGCAACAACCAGCAATTCAGCAAAAGTCTGAAGGATTTTATATCTACACCCAGCAAAGTTGTTACTTTTAATAAAAAAAATAATTACCAAATTCTTTCTTTTTGTATTTTTCAAAAAAAAACACCTGCCTGTATGCCCTTCAGCATCACAATTGGGCTTATATAAAAATAATGCGTTGCTTTACGAGCCTGATTTTCGTAAAATAAATCATACATCCAAATTTTCCATTTATAGAATAGAGAAAAGAGCGCTGTGCGATTTTTTTTCTGGATCAACGATGGAAGAAATAATTAGGTATTGGAGTGAATAGCTGAAACCTCCAAAAAGCATACATGGGACCCTCATTAAATCTGCATGTCAAATTTCAACCTCCCAACTCACTTTGGAGGGGAAATATGGATGTAAAAATCTCAAAAAATTAACAAAAAAGCCCAAAAAATTACTTTTTTAAGACTGAAGGGATGCAATGAGGATGAACGATCAAAACATCCAGGCACGTTTCAAATCTTTACTAAATTTACTATTATACATACGAACTTTCAATCCCCTAACTTGACTTGGAGGGAAGATATGCGAGAGACACACTTTTTTCAAGGTTAAAAAGAAGATTACTCCCCCCCTCCCCCATGGCTACTATTCTAATTGATACGGGAAGCTAGTTTTGTAGATATGCAGTATAATTTTGGATTCTCTATCCATTGGTTTAAAAACGAACAATTTCTGTAATTTTAGCCACTGAGCACCCCTCTTCTCCAAGTTTGTACATGGCCAAATCCGTCGGCAAAATAAGCCTACAATCCAAATTTAACCGATTTTAGTCCGTATACAGCTGAGCAGATGATATTCAGTTTGGGGGAAGACACGGGTCAATTCAGACATGGCCAAAATGGTCTCAATGGTCTTCTAGGATCCCAAAATGAATTTCTGATTTTCACTGATAAATTGACACAGAAAATCAGGATATAAACAGCAATATGTAGTAATGTTTTTTTAAGTCGGTAGTTTTATCCTCAAGTCCCTCCAAAGGAAGTCCTTATCAAAAAAAAATTCCAATGCAAAGTATTTTACCCCCTCCTACGTTGTTAAATGCTTCTCAAAATTTGCAGAAATATGATGATTTTTCATGGTAAAATTTTTCGTTCAATATGTTGATCTAATTGGCTTGAAAGACGTCTTTGAAATCAAAAAAGTTGACAAGAGGCTGCCACACAAGGTTCAAAAAGAGGACTAAAAATCAGAAAAAAAAAATCAAAAACCAAATAAATTTGAAAAATAAAAAAATAGAGAAAAAAAAATTAAAAATTTAAACAATTTGAAAAATTTTTAAAAAAATAAATAAAATTGAAAAATAATTAAAATTAAAATTAAAAATTGAAAAAATAAAAAAAATAAAAATTTGTTAATTTTTAAAATATTTGATAGGTACTTTTTCCGTACTCTTCGCACGTAAAGAGTAAACATCGAAAGAATATAAGTTTAGATGCTTTAAACATAGGTAGTGGGTACAATATGTCTTAAGGCCTGGGGTCATTTTTTGAAAACGTGACGTTTTTGATTTTTTGATTTTTTGTTAAAAAGTTATGATCTATAATTTTTCACTAAAAGGGAAAATGCCTAAATTTTTTATTCAAATAAATTTTTTTTTAATTCTGTAAAGGGGGAGAGGTGGGGAGTGACACAATGTACATGTAATGATTTTGAAATGTAATACGTGTAATAAAAAAACAACTTTTCAAGCTCCTAGAATTGAAATATAAGTCGAAAATTGGGTCAGATTCAGGTTCTGTGGACCTTGAAAAATATGTATTTTGATATACCACACGTCAAAAAATTTCTGCATGCATTTTGTTCCACCTCCTTTACCTCTCTGTTCCATTAACTCTAAAAATTTCAATTTGGCAATAAAATTTCGTCACAAGAATTTTTCAATTTTTTCAGGAGTTTTTGACTATCTTAATTTTCAGAGAAATACGTCATTTTTCTTTTATTTATTTCTAGTTTTTCGAAAAAAGAACCCTCGCGAGTCAATTAATGTGATTTATTGTTGAAAATTCTCTACAACCACTTTATATGGCTGATCAAGAAATGTAGATGAAGGTGTGCTTTTGAAAAAGAAGTCTGAATTGACAAAATAAGTGCAATCTGAGCACCTGATCGATGAATATGCTGAGTTGCGCCCTTCCAGGTCAGTTGGATCCGTCTCCAATAAGAAAAAGAAAAAATTTTAAAAGCTCAAACGTGAAGCTAGAGAGTAAGAAAGTTGAAGATTTCTTGAGATTTTCAGATTTTCAGGCCAATTGTTCTCGTGAATGTTGAATGCATATTTTTTGAACACGTTATGCATTTTGAAGTTCTCTGATTATAACATTAGTTGTACTTTTAAGACATCTGCTAATGAGAATTTGTGCGTTATTTGCAATTACAGATCATTCACACGTTCCCATCGCCATTTCTGAGAAAATTTCAGCTTGCAGACTCTTGTCATAAATTCTTTCTACTAATTTGCAATATAATTACGTTTTCTTTACCATAAAAATATAACATCACCCAGTTGCAAACACACGATTTGCAATCACTTCGAATCACTTTTCTTTTGATAACGGGCATCTACATATGTAAATCGATAAATAAAAAACACATTAAAGTGGCAAAATGAAGAAAAAAAAAGTAATAAATTTTTAAAGCCGAATCCAATCGAAACGTTCGCAACACAGATGAATGTAGATTGTAACTTTCTTTCAATTCTTTTAAAGCGAAAAAAAAAAAAAAAATTATACACTCGTGAAAATTGGAACACGGTAGTATTAGTTTTCTTTTTCGTTTGAAACTCTGCGACTAAAAAATTAACCCGGAAAAGCTCGCAGTAAAGGTATGATTCTCAATCGGAATAAAATTTACATTCGAACCCCGTCAAAATACGAATCTGTCAACGAAACGAATTTCAATTTGTAAAATTTAAACGAATCTCTTAATCCGGCGGGAATTACTCTTATTTCGCAAATCAAATATCAAAGCAGCGTCTCACGACGAATTGGTATGTAACATGGTAAAATTTACCTAGAAAAACACGAGTCGGGTCGTTGGTCGGTTAGCACCTTACCCATAATTCGGGTCAAAAATAAATCAAATTCTTCCATATTGGTGGAATTTTTTCTCGCATAACGACCTGGTAAATGACAACTTTGATACGCTTACCTGCAAACACAAAAATAAAACAAAAAAAAAACTGTAAAAATAATATGTATTACAGGCGATAATATTACATTACATACATCTACATACATAAACATGTAGGTAGGTTAGGTACCTATTACCTACGTATAATGTTCATACGTATGTATAGTACAAAGGGAAATAAAATATATAAAAAAAAGAAAAATCAAAACAACGAAACTCTCGTCTCCAAATACCATTATTCATGTAAACGAAGAATAAAGAACGAAAAAAAAAACAACTGAGGAAAAAATCGAATATTTACGGCAAACCGAGTATGCAATTTATTCGACATGCTTTCACAGTCTTCGTACCGTTCGCCTTACAACGAATCGAGTATGCAATTTATTCAACACATTTATGCGTGTTTTTGCCGACACGATGTATACCAAGGCGAATCGATTATGCAATTTATTCAACACTCGTTCGAAACGTCTCTCGTTGCACCTTACAGTTTTCATGAGCCAAACGATTGGAAAGAGATAGTTTGAAAATAATGTGGAGTGGAAAGAATAAAGAAATGAAGAAATAAGAACTCAGCACGGTTTTTGGACACTAAAGTTTGAGCGCACATGTATTATATTGCATTTGTATAAAAGTAATGATAAAGAATTGACTCTACCTCGCACCCTCCCCCCCTTCAATTGCTAAAAAATTAGTGTGCTCCGTTGGGGTAGAAGGATTGAAGGCCCAGAGAATACATAAATGAATAAAAATCCTCCATCGAATATTTTCATATTTGTTTCTGATTATGTCAAGTTTCAGCATCTTAAAATAACTTGAAGGAGATGTAGGCAACCGGATTTTCGTAAAAAGTGATACACCGGCATTTTTGAAAATGCAAAAAATAAATCTGGTCGTAAAATCTATTGCGGATGAAGTGGTTCTGAAGTGAACCAGTTTATGAACAAATTAATCAAAATTCAAAACTTTTTCTTGAAAATTCATGATCAGCCGTGTTTTGAGATGGTTCCAGGTAAACCAGTAATGAGATAAACCGGTTTCATTTCCGAAGTTTGAACAGATTTGCTTGAAATGTAGTATTTAACGTTTTAGTAGGTGAAAAAAACAATACGAACGTGAAAACTGGTGACGATGAACCGGTTTCAAGATGAACCCGTGACGAGATGAACCGATTTCACTTTCTAACTATATTTGTAAATATGTTTTTTAAAATTTGATACAGAGTTGTTTTTATAGAAATACATATTTAGCTAATAAATGAAACCCGTTCATCTTGAAACTGGCTCATCTTGAAACCGGTTCATTGTCGCCAATTGTCCTGGTATTATTAATTTTTTGTGCTTAGTGAAACAGTCGTATACTAAATTAAAAACAAATATGTTCAAATTTCAGAAATGAAACCAGTTTATCTCATTATCAACTCACCAGGAAGCATTTTGGTAAACCAGTAATGAAATAAGCCGGTTCGATTTCCAAAATTTGAATAGATTTGTCTGAAATTTTTCATGTAACTGTTTTACCAGAAGCAAAAAACGAATACGGCTGTGAAAGTTTGAAACAATGAACAGGTTTAAAGATGGGCCGCGAATTTATTGATAAACTGGTTCCTTTCAAAACGGGTTCATTTGCAATAGTTTTTATGGACAAATTTGTTTTCAGCGTATACAAAAATAGTAGTATGTAAATTTTTGGGAAAATTTGGAAAGGTTCCGAAAATTACACCGGTTTATCTTGAAACCAGTTTTCTTGCGACGATTCTTACATCCACATTGTTGTTCTGTACTTTAAAAACCAGCTCTACGTGAATTTGAAAAAAAAAAATAATATAAATATCGCTAAGGAAATGAAAACCAGTTTACTATGAAACTGGTTCATTGTTGCTAATTTTCACGTTCATGTTCGTTGTCTGTACCCCAAAAACAGCTGTAACCCCAATTTTTACAAAAATTCGAGGTGTAACATTTTTGAAAAAATATCAGAAACCTCATATCTCCCCTCTTAATAGAAGCAAGTCGGGTAATTTTTGATATGTTTTGTAAAACTTTTGATTCTTTATCGATTAGTTTTAAAATCAATAATTTTTGCGACTTCTATCCCTTTGCACTTCTCTCCCAAACTTGGACAAATATAAATTTTGACAGTAGGTGGAAAATTGAAGATTTGAATTACATCCGAAAATTTAAATTTACCATTCTATGAAAAATATAATATATTAATTGTATTCAATTTTCATCCGATGAAAAATTCATGTATTTTACTCAATATGAACTCTTAAAAAATATAAATTTTGCTTAATTTGTGTCAAGCTGAAAATTAGAAATATTCATATTACTCAATATTCTGTCCAATTTGACTCGACGAAAAAATTGAATAGTTAGATCGATTTTTTTCATTTTATGAAAAATTGAAAACACAATTTTTACTCAATTTCAACGAGCTAGATGTCAAATTGAACACTTGGATTTTACTCAATTTCCACAAGGAAAAGAAATTGAAAATATTGAATTTGCTCAATTTTCATCCTATAAAAAAAATAGAAAAATCACGTTTCCTTTAATTTCAATCTTGTACTCTTTTTACGAATTCCTACGCCTTCAATTTCGATGTTCGGTCCAACATAAAAATAATCTATTTTATGAAGTTTATTGCACTCAACAAAATACGTCTATCAAGTTTCGTCCATCAGCAATATTTAACAGAAGAGAACATCACTCCTTCAAAGCATCAGGTTAGCAAGTTTATTAGCATTGACGTGATTTACGTTGCGTTGCTGCACTGCCAGGCAAAATATCTGTGTTTCTTGATGAAACACACTGTATAAAATAAGTTTTTTTTATGTGTCGAAAAATTCTAGGTCCATCTATTTGTTTAGTAATTTTCATTCTTCTTCTTTCCATGTCCAAGATTCTAAAAAATGATGCACATTCAACAAGTGCCGTACTCTTGAAGAAATTAATTTACCACATCTATCAAGAGTAAGTATAACGGGGGTTTAATTTTCATTTTAATTTTTTATTCTCTTCAACGGGCCAGGTCCGTTCGAGTAAGTGTTTTAATATTGCAAGGACTAAATCCGCTTCAATTTCCACTCTCTGGTAATTTGAAAGTATGGGTTTCGCTCCGTCCTGAGCACGTACAATAGAAAATAGACAATATTAGACATTTGAACAATAATTTCAATCAAAAAATCATAACAATTACTCCAAACTGACAAAATCGTGAATTCAATACGAGTTAAATTCGGATTATCGTCTTTTCGAGTACAATTTTTCGCTGATACCGTGGTGTACGCTGAAACATCACCACGAGATATATCTTCCATCAACATTCCACGATTTCAGTTCCAACCTGAACCCCGCCCGTTTCGCTATTCACCTCTTACATTCGTCGGTGGAAAAAACGTCGAGAAAACTAATAATAAAATACCAATAAATCGCGACAGCAAACGTTGTCTGGAATATTGCTGCCAACTTGACGTTTGCTTGTGAAAGTCTCACATGTGTATTGTGAATTGAATGGCTGATATGGCGAGTGAAAATTTACGCATCTGCGTCGCGATTGGCGAAAAGCAAATAAGCGTCGGTATCAAGTTTGAGAAATTTTATGGTTAGTTGACACGATAAATCGCATTACGAGTCGCTATAACGTGAGGCTCGCGATTCGCGCCGGCGTCACCTCGGCCCAATTTATCTGCCAGGCTTCGAATAATAACGAGGTGTCGATAATGATGTTTATTGATGATTACCGGCAGTGGCGCAGCGCTCGCATATCCCTCCCCCTCTCCCTCGCCCCGTAGAGAGGTACGCTCGTAATTGGATATAATATTAATTTTTTGATCGATGCTGGCTGCTGGAGTATGCTGACAATAAGATACGGTATTTGTTAGGCTGTACTGCTGCTGACGAAAGAAGTATAAAGTGTTTGGATTGAGATTACGCTACGTCTAAAGGCTGCAGAAGATTTATTACTCGAGATTGACTTTTTCGGGTGTATTGTGAAAATTAAACAATTCCCAGCGGCGCGCGGATACGACATCATTGCCTATTTATTGATTGCCTGCTTATTCGTATACCATGTCGGCATAGTACACACAGAGTGAGCGAGACAAGACAGCGACAGAGAGAAACAGTCAGAGAAACGCTTAGTAAATTCCTTATAAAAGCGCGCGTGTATCGCTTGAAAACGATCGTGTAATGTTTTTACGGCGGGCAGGGCACGGCAGGGCAGGTACGGGGAGAGGAGGATTGCGTCGCGTCGAATCGTTATAACGTGCTACGTAACCACGTACACGGTATGATACTTACGCTGTTATCTTCGGCGCGTAATATTAGTTTTTAATAGTTTTGGAAATTGTTTAGTTGAAAACAAAACGCCTTTTAACATGCCGCTAACGTCGATTAATGATTTAATAACGGTTTTACCGCTACGAATCGAATTTTTACTACCTATAAAATATTAATCTTTATTTCAGTCCGTGTACAACACTGCCCCTGCGACGATTTGTACCATACAGATATGGTAAAATGCCCCTCACAACATTTATTCTCGACTCGTAGCACCTAACACGAAACCATGCTCCCGAAGGTGGAAAAATACGACGATCAATTTTCAAATTTGTACTCAGAATTATGCGAACGAGTCGTAACTTTGTTAAACCATGTAAAATTCTAATCCTTGCATTATTAAAACACTTACTCGAACGGACCTGGCCCGTTGAAGAGAATAAAAAATTAAAATGAAAATTAAACCCCCGTTATACTTACTCTTGATAGATGAGGTAAATTAATTTCTTCAAGAGTACGGCACTTATTGAATGTGCATCATTTTTTAGAATCTTGGACATGGAAAGAAGAAGAATGAAAATTACTAATTAAATAGATGGACCTAGAATTTTTCGACACATAAAAAAAAACTTATTTTATACAGTGTGTTTCATCAAGAAACACAGATATTTTGCCTGGCAGTGCAGCAACGCAACGTAAATCACGTCAATGCAAATAAACTTGCCAACCTGATGCTTTGAAGGAGTGATGTTCTCTTCTGTTAAATATTGCTGACGGACGAAACTTGATAGATGTATTTTGTTGAGTGCGATAAACTTCATAAAATAGATTATTTTTATGTTGGGCCTAACATTGAAATTGAAGGTGTAGGAATTCGTAAAAAAAAAGTACATTAATTTTACCTACATTGCGAATTCAATATTATCAATTTTCACTGGGTAAAAATCGGACTAGAACTCAAATTTTCAATTTTTCTAGCGATAAAATTGAGTAAATAATAATACATCCCATTTTTTAAAAATAGAATAAAAATAAAATCAATATTTTAACCGTGATTTTTTCTATTCGATTGTCAAAGTAAATCAAGATTCGCTCAATCAATCTAAATCTACGAACAAAATTTTTTTAGAGTGCTACGAGGCCATCAACACCATTTTTGATACATCAAATCGACTGCTAAAATGCGTAACTTTGTAAGTCCCATTAAAATTTGATACCCGTGTAAAAGACGCCTTTTGGCTTGAAGTGCCATCTATTGGAATAAATTATTTAACCAAAACATAAACATGTTTAACATCCACTCGAAGTACAATATATCTTAAAGTTGAGCACTTTGTTTCAATAGATGGCGCTTCAAGCCAAAAGGAGTCCTTTACACAGGTGCCAAGTGTTATGGCATATACAAGATTTTGTACTTTAGCAGTTAAAGTGTTGATAGAAAACCAGGCTAATTTGTTAAATCAATTTAGAATTGATGCCATGGAAGGGGAAATATCACTAAAATCCTTTTAGGTTGCTAAGAGGTAATCGGGGCCATTTTTTGATACATCCCCTCCCCCTCCTCTCAAGGCTAGAATCATTCGTTCGATTCAATACCAATCAAAATCGTTAAAATTCAGGTAGAAGACTTCGGCTGGTGGCAGATTTGATATAAATAAGCTGGGACAACCTAGATTCAAAATTCAGGTACGTTCAAAATTTAATGAAGGGAACAGGGGACTTGGAGAAAGTTATACTCATAACATACCTCAAAAACCACTTCCCTTGAATAGCTACGATAGGAGGTATCAAAGTTTTCCCCTTTTTTGATCTTGAAAAAAAACTTTTCCCCTCAAAACTCCACTCAAAATTGAGTTGGCAGGCTGCGTTTTGGCACGTGGCTTCTTACATGCGCTTTTTAGGAATTATGACCTTGTACATTGAATTCAGTCCTACATTCCTCAATTAAGTGTTTTTCGGATGATTTTTATAAATTTTCAAACTGGTACTCTTCTAATTCTCATTTCCACAGCCTGAGCAAAGGAATCAAAATTTGACATTTAGATTTAGTAGAGTTCTCAAACATGCCTTTTAGAGGGGTTCGACTTTTCTATCTCATTACACTCTCACCTCATTTTTTGACTCTTCGTTGTTTTACAGGTGTTTGCTCACAGCTTGATCCGGTTGATTAGGATTCGTAACATGACTTTGCTGCCGTGTGAAATTATAGCGATTGTTCAATAATTAGAACATAATCTTGCATCTCCTTTCTTATATGCAAGGTAATCAACACTAACTTACACCATTCCATAGGCCATTTACAACTCTGCTATATCACACTGCTAAGTTGCCATACTGCTTTGATTCCGTTTTCACCAACAGCCTGCCACAATTCAGCTTCAATAACATTGCAACCAGGTGCTTTGTGTTTCTTCATCGCATTCATCGCCTCCCTCACTTCATCAAGTAGGATGTTTGGCTCATCTTCACCAGTCACTTCGACTGTAGGAACCAGTTGGTTTATCTCTGATGTTCCACTGTCTTGGTATAACTGCTTGCAGTATGTTTTCCAGCTGTCCAGGATTCCTCTAGAATCCCACACAACTGTGCCGTCATCTTTCTTGATCCTGCGAGTTCTGGGTTTAAAATCTCTAGCGATCTGACGTATTTTCTTGTATACTGCATTGGTCTCATTGCGATCTACATATTCCTGTATTCCATTGAAGGATTGTTCAAGGTAGGCTTCCTTATCCTTAAAACAACACTGCTAGGCTGATCTGTTCAGTAGCCTATATTATTTGTTGTTGTCACGACATTTGGCTTGCCTACGCTGCTCTATATTCAGCAGGTGTGTCCTTTGTTATCCACAGTTGCTGCTTCTCTGATGGGCATTCTCTTTCCTTTACAGCTGACTCACATGCACGAGTAATCTCGGTTTTGATATCTTCGCGCATGGTGTTTGGGCCATTTGTCTCCGAACACGTGATATTTGCCCTAGCAGACGCCTTCTTCAATTCAGCATCGCTGAAAAAAGTCCGTGCTTTCTTATTTGGTCTTTTCGCACGGATTCGCAGCTGTACTCCTGCCACCAGAAGTTGATGATCTGATGTCGCATCAGCTCCTGGATATGTTTTGGCTCTAATGATCGACGATTTTCAGTAACAATTCATGACAGGAAAAAATCGATGACGTCAGTTCTACATATCATTTTGTTTCGAATCATTTATGTAAAATTTGCGAATTGTATAGAAGGTCGTTGAATCTGATTTTGCGAGCGTACGAATGCTTACGTACGCATAATATCGGGAATAGGTCTTCGTTTCCTTAAAGGTCTGCTTTCACGTTATATTTTTTGTTTTTAGAATCTGCCTCCAAATTTCGAAAACTTGATGGAAGATTTCAAGGTAAGCAACTTATTGAAAACTGTGGAATACGCGGAATAAGCTTAAAGGTAATGCTGATTCTTGTTTATCGATTTTTTAAAAAATTCTCGCCACCATTTACATTGGTGAGGCCGCTACAGCGCTGGAGTTAGGAGTCGATAGATTAACCAACGAACAACGAGATAGATTGTTTGAATATTATAATATGTCCGATGATGACATAAGAGAGATGGAGGAAGAAATAGATCAATATAAGAAAGATCGACATCGTTTAGCCCACATCGGTGCGAAGAAAATGAAAAATTTCTTCGGTAAAGAAATAGAAAAATGTCTAATCACTACGGAACAAAGTGTAGGAGGTGTTTTTGGCGAGGTTCAAGATTAAAGACTACATATTAGATTACGGAAGTAACTGATAGCTTTTTTCGCTCTTGTAAATAGATATGAATTTCTTGCACAAAATAATTTTGGATATAGTTATAAACCTAATCCTATATAAATTTATTCATTTTTAAAAAATTTTCGCTCCTATGAATATGAATTTGTCAAACACATGAAACAATAGATAATATTATATTTGTAGTTATAAAATAAGAGGTATATGTCTAATCCTATCCAAATTTATTCATTTTCATTTCTTATAATAATTATACACAATTTTTTGAAATAAATAAGATTTCTAATTCTATCCAATATTCTTGATTACCTAGCTATAGTACTATGATGATTGTATTCTAAATTGAAATTCGCAATACGTGCATCACGAATGCATAAGCTCGTATTCTCGTTAAACTCCTCCCTATTTCATGAGCATATGGTCTTCTGAGGAATAGGTCCAACAAGATGGCGACTGATAACAGCTTGTTATCAATGTTCTACTATGCTTGTTACTTCGAGTAACAATTCATGACAGGAAAAAATCGATGACGTCAGTTCTACATATCACAATATAATGAGTTCATGACGTCGTAGTTTTTACTTTTCTAAAATAAAATTTTATTTTTTTTCATAATTAATTTGGCAAATAATTAAAAAAATAAAAGATTAAAAAAAGATTAAATATTGAAAAATCATCCTTGATGTATTGCAGCTTAAGATTACAAAT
>FIZR01001994.1:0-31339 GCA_900060175.1 Ferrisia virgata
AGATGGTTGTTGGTGTTTTTCTTTTTTTTTTTTTTTTTTTTTTTCATTCGATAAAGTAATCGCGATAATCAAACGTCAATATGAATATACCGACGTACTTTTATACTTACTACTTAGCGAGTGTATGGCTTTAACGAAGCGAAGAACATCGCCTCAGCACGATGCTTGTACGTATGTTACGCATACGTTCGCCTTTTTAACAAGAATAAGTGTTGTATATGTTGGGTAGCTTTTTCTTTTATTCAAAGCGAACCCGTTTTGTTTGTAGATTTGTATCATCTCGGGTGGAAGGTTCTTTGCGTAAAAATATATCATTTGAAAAGCACGCCAAACCCGAACACCTTCTTTTGCTCCTCCTGCTACTCGAATTGAATTTGTATAAGTGTAACGTAAGCATAGATAGGTAGGTAGGTATGTATAGGTACCTACCTACCTACCTACCTATCTATCTATCTACGTGTACGTAGTGTACGCAAAACGAAGCTGTGAAAAAGGGAATTGAATGCGTGCAACGACGATGAAAGAAATAATTCGCTTTAACGGGTACCTACACCTCGTACCTAGCTATAAACTACATAGTAGGTACCAACATATACAACACATTTATTCGAATATTTTTCCAATCTTTTGTATGTAATTTTCGCGCTTGTTTCTTTTTCGTACCACGCCGCATGTTATCGTTCTCAAATCGAGTCATTCATTCGTCTATTCGCCATTGCTCTTACAAAATTTCCAATTCCGAACAAAGTGTCGAATTTATTTTTGCAACTGGGTTAAAAGAACACACAGATAGAAGAAAAACATTATGTATCAACTCATGTGGTAGATAAAAGATATAGTAACCATGTTGATGGAGTAAGAAAATGAGAGAGACGAGAGTTTTCATGAATATGGCACAGAAGTTAACTGACTTGGCTTGTCTGCATGTACCTGAACTGTAGCTAGTTACTGATGTAGTTTTTCTTTCGGAGAAAAAGGCATGTATGTACTGGTAAGAAGATCGAATCTGCCTCCGAAAGTTTTTTGAACGTTTCTGAGGCCAAAAAGTAGAACCGAATCGAGAAAAAATTCTAAACAATATTTTAAACCCCTATCGAAACTATTTCCAGAATTATGGGCAAAAACGTGTTTTTCAGTTTAATTTTTTCTCCTCGTCGTACAATGAAAATAGAAAATTGAAATGTTTGTTGTAACTTATTGGAAAGTAGAAAGTAGGTAGAAGTTTAAAAAATACTTGGCGGCGCTGTATAAAGATTTAAGAATGTTTTTGATAGAATATAAATAATAATGAAGATTTCACCCGAATGACAACAGTCGTACCGATTACTTATATCTACAAAATCATAATAAATTCACTTTTCCTTATTTTCTTACATAACTTCATACCAATGGAAGGTATAATTAGGATGTTCTTCAATGATTTCTCTTCTTGTTACACGCGCTTAAAATTTTCAAATGATAATTACCAAAAAGCCAAGCCGGTTAAGAATGGTGAATCTGCCTTGGAAATAGATTTCGACCGCTTCTGCTCCAAAAAAGTCGACCTTGAGGAGAAAACTTCTCGACAAAAATTTGAACCCTGCCGCAAGTATTTTCGGGAATATTTTCTGGAAAAGGAGCCAAAATGTGTTTTTTCTTTTCAATTTTTTCGTTTTTCGCCAATGTAGATAGAAATTTCATGTTTTTTTGCACAAATTCTGTGATGTTAGAGGAACCTCCAAAAATTTTTGAGCAATTTTTCGCCGAATTATAGCGTTTTAAAAATTTTTAGCGGCCATTTTGTAACAAAATGTCAAAAGTGCAATGAATTTTTTTTTTCAAAAAACGTGTTATTTATCCATAAATATATCATAAAAATTTCAAAAAGTTTAGAGACGTGGAACATTGTGAAAAAAAAATGTATAAAAAGTGAACAAACGTCGTGTTGGTGTTTCAGTTATTCACTCCAGTATCTACCTATAACCCTCGTCCCCTTCCACTCACTGTTCAAGCAGAAAATGTCCCAGAATGCTCGTTTTCTCATTCCATAAATGTATAATTCGAATATCTCCTTAGATGAAAAACCAGGCTCAACAATGTTTCGCTTAAATTTTGTAAATGAATTTAGATTCCACAGTATATCAAATGTACTTGATGAGGATTGATGTTAAGTCAAAATGCAATCATGCAAAAATTTTTTGGATGGAGGTGTTGAAAAGCCAAAATTTCAAAAAAGAATCGTTTTGGTATCGCCCCACCACTGATTAAGAATAAACACTGCAAAGCATTTGTCTGTCTCATTCCATCGATCGGACTCAAGAAGCAAAATATTGCGATGCATTTTTTTTTTTTTTTTTAAATCTTATCATGGCTAAATGTACCCTGTATTTTCTGATAATTATTTTTTTCACAATAAAAATTGATTTTCAAAAATACAGTTATTCTAAATTGCAGACGGCAGCTTGTTGTTGACTTATGCATCCATTTTAAAATCATAAGCGCAAGGCACATTCGGTCTATACGACCAAAGTCATTAAATCTAGAAGCGAAATACCACGAAATATTGCGGCAATTTGTATACTGTGTGTTCTTATAAATGCGAATAACATTTCCACAGCAGTCAACTTGTTCAGCATCAACTTGACTTACGAGAGTAGTCTGCATACTCTCGTACTGTTGGGAATCATTAAATTGTCATTTGAGACGTCATGCTAGTTTGTTCCTATACGTGTTCTACAGTGAAACCATTTGTAATATTTACCTGCTGTTAGTGGTATATGCAACTTATTTCCCACATACGTGAGATGAAAATAAAGACAAGGTATTGTAGGAGATGAAAATCATCTTCTAGGCCATGTCTCGTTGGTATAAAACCTTGGTGGTAGTTGATAACGCATTACCAATCATCAAAAATTATCGCCTCTCTCCATTCATCTCGCTCCTCAACGAGTGAAATTTTACTAAAAAAAAAATTTAGCAATTTGCTTCCTAATAATTTTGCTGGGACGAATTTTACCAAGGAGCATACAAAATTTCAAAACTGTGAAGCTAGGCTGCTATGAAATTTTTTAGATACATGATCGAAAATCGACCTCTCCCTTATCCCAAAACTGCCATCACATTTTTGGGATCGATCGAATTGCAAACTCGTTTCAGGGGTTCTCAAAGTTCAGAAAATTATACCCCTTCCTAGTTTCACGTTTAGGCTTATAATCTCTGATGTGAAGAAGGTAAGAGGGTGTTTAATACCTCAAATTACTCGTAATTGACTACTTTACCGATATTCATGAGTAACGCCTCCGTTTCAACAATTTCCTCCGAGTCACGGGTTCCCAAAATTGAAAATTCGAAAATTTCATCTGCAAAAGTTGAAATTGATGCAGATCTTTTCACGTCAGTAATTACGAAATTGAAAAATGTTTCATATAGAAAAGTTTCACTTTTTGACGAGGATTTCGAATGTGTGTCAGTTTTTGTACTAGCTTTCATAAGGGCAGAGCTACCGCGCAATGGACTTGAAAAATCATTTGATTTCTATAGAATAGCAAACAGGACCAAAATGTGCAAAAAACCGGCAGTCGACGATAGAATTTTGAAAGTTTGCATATTTGCTACTTAAACCAACATAAAACCGTTACAAGATACTAGCAAGTTCCATCAACTCCAATTTGAGACTCGGTACACCCCCCCCCCTCATTTTTAGGCTCAACGTGTGAATGTGATATTGGTATCGTTTTCATATGCAATTGACCACCCGAACATGATAATGAAGTCGGATTTACGATTTGACCCCAAAACTGCCTCCTTGTATGACTTGACTTCTGAAGATAGCTTCTTTGAAGCGATATCTTCGATATATTTCATATAAGGGTGCCACTTACATACTTACGAAAGTAGAAAAAAAATTAGTTGTTTCATGGGATCTCCTCCCCCTCACAATAACCCTCGAAAAAGTTTTGACGCGAAAAAATAATTTTAACGACTCTGAAGTTCTGCGTAAATATGAAAAAAAAACATACGTCGGCTATTGACCAAACTTCCGGAGATGATCGACTTTGATCTGAAGTCCAGCCATTAAAAATTTTGTGTCACCAGCTGAATGAGGGTTGATGCTATGTGTCCTCAGTGAGGTCGATTTTTAAAGAAACGCCGGTATTTTGTTATATTTACTCGCTAAAAATGGCCTAATTCAACCATTCCAAAAAATTCCGTGCCACTTGCTTAATGTGTAGCTTAGAACGGCAGTCAAAGAGCTAAGAAGTACGATTGGAGTTTCAATATCTTCCTGAACAGTTGATATCTCGATCTGATACCACTTAACATCACCTACCAAGCGCTGAAAAGTTGCAGATCGACTAAATCGAGACTTTGGATATTTCAATAATGAGAATTCCAATTGTAATAGCTCAAATGTTCTGAATCGCAGCTCAGTCAACCGGTTAATTTAAAGTATATTGAAGTTATTACTGCTGGATTATCGCGAAATTTACATTTTTATTATTTGTAAAACTTTAAAATCAATTTTTCATATGGCTGCTTTGCAACGCAAAACTTTTGAGCCATTTTAATTAGAATTTACCTTTCCAAGCTGGAAAACATTTTTTACGCGTATTAGGGCACTTTTAGCGAGTAAATATAACGAAATACCGCGTTCCTTTAAAAAATGGCCTCACTTGAAGACCCAGGGCTTCAACCCCCATTCAGCTGAAGACACAAAATTTTAAATGATTAGACTTCAGCTCGAAGTCAGCTAATTACGTGAATTTAGTCATAAACCAAGGTATGTATTTTTTCGAAACAATCAGGGCCAAATCAGTACAGGTTAAAATTATTTTTCCACGTCAAATTTTTTCGGGGCTTATTTAGACCGAAAAAGAATATTGGAGGGGGAGGGGAGGAGGAGTTTCCATGAAACAACACAACATTTTTTTCTACTTTTATAAGCCTTGTAAGTGACACCCTTATATGAAATATGTCGAAGATATCACTTCAAAAAAGCTATCTTCAGAAGTCAAGTCATACAAAGAGGCAGTTTTGGGGTAAAATCGTAAATCCGACTTCATTATCGTGTTCGGTTGGTCAAATGCATATGAAAACGATACCAATATCACCTTTACATGTTGAGCCTGAAAATGAATAGGTGGGGAAGGGGGTATATCGAGCCTTAAATTAAAGTTGATGGAGCTTGGTAGTATCTTGTAACGATTTTATGTTGGTTTAAGTAGCAAATATGCAAACTTTCAAAATTCTATCGTCGACTGTCGGTTCTTTGCACATTTTGGTCCTGTTTGCTATTCTATAGAAATCAAATATTTTTTCAAGTTCATTGCGCGGCAGCTCTGTCCTTATGAAAGCTGGTACAAAAACTGACACACATTCGAAGTCCTCGCCAAAAAGCAAAACTTTTTTTTATGAAACATTTTTCAATTGCGTAATTACTGACGTGATAAAATTTGGATCAATTTCAACTTTGGCAAGTGAAATGTTCAAATTTTCAATTTTGGGAACCCGTGACCCGGAGGAAATTGTTGAAACGGAGGCACTACTCATGAATATCGATAAAGTAGTCGATTACGAGTAATTTGAGGTGTTAAACACCCTCTTACCTTCTTCGCATCAGGGATTATAAGCTTAAACTTGAAACTAGGTAGGGATACAATTTTCTCAACTTTGAGATCCTCTGAAACGAGTTTGCAATTCGATCTAAAAAATGTGTTGGTAGTTTTGGTGTCGGGGAGTGGTGCACTTTCGATCGTATATCTCAAAATTTTCATAGCAGTCCTGCTTCATATTTTTGCATTTTTGAAACGATATAAGATTTGGTAGCCAGACTAAGAGCTCACACAACCCTTTGATTTTCGAGAACTCTCTTCGTATTTTCCTCATTCGGAAGGTGTGTCTATTACCTATATTATATAAAATATACATCTAGCATAGTAATAATAATAATAAAAAAAAAAAAAAAAAAAAAAAAAAAAAAAAAAAAAAAAGGCGAATAAATAGAACCTATAAAAGTATATTTAAACGTAAAAATACCGCGCTGCGAAAATTTTCGACCAAATTTGTTTTGCGAACTCAACGTGCGCGCGTAAAAGGTAAACAACGGCTAACGCTAAACTTTGAAATTTATTAATGCGAAAATTCGAGCACACGCAATCTAAAATATCAGTTTGTACTAGGTTATTTATTATACGCTCTGTTGGCCTTATGTACCCTCTGTTTAGCTCCCCGTCTACGTGCAATACGAGTAGTAGTTACAGTGCGATGTACCTATGTAGGCAGGTTCAGAGGTTCAGTAGGTATAGGTACATAGGTACATATCTATAGATAGTGTAGATAGGTAGGCGATGTGGCAGGTATATAGGTAAGGCAGATGCTAAGCTGAGCTGCGCTGCGCACGGTACCTTTCTACCGATAATCTCATCGAAGAGCGTCGAGCCGAGTCGCGTCGCGACCCATCTGATAATCTCGTACAAATTTATATTTCGACCCAATTAGCTAAAAATCGTACGTCAAATGACCGCTAAAATCTGTTGAATGGGCTGAAATTGCACGCGGTAGACATTTCTCAATGTTTTATACTTAAAACTAATCTCAAGCAGTAGGATAAGCGTTAAGGACAAGAAAAGAAGGCAGAGAATACAGATGGAATCAAGAATGCCTTCACTTTGGTACCAGACCTATTCGATGGGAGTATTAAAAGAAAAAATTCAAGTATTCTTTCTAATGAACGAAATTTTTCAAAAGCTCGAAGTAGCACTTCACACCTGAAATGAAAAATGAAATTTTTTATAAAACTGCGACCATTTTTCAGGGTATACCCCTTCGATTTTTTTGAGTATGCTAACCATCATACATGTAAGTTTAATGGGTTGACCTATCACTGGTATATGGATAACGAGGTTAATGCGGAACACTCTGTATATAAAATTGAAAAAGAGAGCGACTTTTTATTAAAATTTTATGATTTATTCGGCTTATGTAGATAAGTGTACGTTTTAAAATTTCTATATCAGTTGTAAATACTCTTACGAGAAGAGAGGCGGTAGTCAGGGTACAAAAAATGGGCAAATTTTGATTTTTTTTCTGGAAATTTGAAAATCACGCGATCACAACAGGTTCGCGATGATTACAAAATGATATAGTAAAAAAAGTTCAGATCTTCTACTCAATCTTTTCAACAAACAAAACTAATTAAAAAATTCAACGACAATTTTTAAAAAACGAAAAAAAAACCTTTTACGAATATTTTTTTTTTTAATTAATTTATTACATATTTTCATGCCCAAAATGATCATCGGCAACAAGTTTTCATTGTAAAGCCACTTTTCAGGGGGTTTAAAAAATTATCACCTTTTTTACGTTCTTTCGCAGTTTTTTGTAAAACTATGGAAAAAATTCTTTTTGAGATACGGATGATCGATTTTCCAATTGCTATCAAACACAAGGCCATTTTTCACGTATTTTAAAATAAATTTGATAAAAATTAGAAGAAAAAAAATGCATCGTTGCGATGCTTTTTCAGCCTGATGTTCGTCACATATTACAATCATGAGAATTAAAAAAAAGTATTGCTTCACCATGGTTTTTGCTTACTCAGCACGGCGAGTAGGCAGGGTTTGGTACAGCTAAAAAGTCGAAATCTCCAAAAGGCACATCAACGGTCGCTACAGATGAGACATACCTAATTTCAACTTCCTAGCACAATTCGGATGGGAGTTTTGCGAGGAACAAACTCTAAAAATTAGAAAAATCAACCAAAAAAACCATATATTTAGGACTGTAAGGGGGTGTAATGGGGCTGAAAAGTCGAAACCCCCAAAAAGCAGATCTAGAGCCTGTACTAGATGTACATACCTAATTTCAATTTCCTGGCTCGATTTGGAGGGAAGTTATGGGAGAAACGTATTCAAAAAATGAGAAAACTTTTCAAAAATCCACTTTTTTGGGGCTGAATATTTTTTCCTTCAGCTGACATTTTTTTCTCCACATAAATGGAACCCTGTAGGTTACCATCCCAAGCATACACTTGAAAATGGTCTCCTGTTCATTTGAAAAAATTTTAACGAGGTGCTCATAATAGCTTTTTCAAAATTTATTCACAAAAAAATAAAAAATTACAAATTTTAAGCGATGACTTTTTATATTTATTTTGCCATATTTTACGAACCACTTCACCCCCACTCTTGATTTATATACCACACATTCTCGAGAGTATACACTGTGTTTTAGTACGAACGGCAAATTTTCATCGTTCTTAATTTTTTCTCTGTGAATTTTCAAAATGAGCAGCAGATTTGGATGAAAATGAAAATTTGAAAGTAGCATATCTCAACCCCTTCGATTTTTTGATTACGCTAACCATCATACATGTAAGTTTCACGGGTTGACCTGTCACTGGTATACGGATAACGAGGTTAATGCGGAACACTCGGTATATGAAATTGAAAAAGAGAGCGACTTTTTATTAAAATTTTATGATTTATTCGGTTTATGTAGATACGTGTACGTTTTAAAATTTCTATATCAGTTGTAAATACTGTTACGAGAAGAGAGGCGGTAGTCAGGGTACAGAAAAAACGAATTTTCGAATATTCTCATAAAATGAGAAGTTTTTATACCTGAATTATTCATCGTGTGAACTTGGAACGAGCGATTGTGTGTGATGAAGTGAAGTGAGTTGAGATACAAAGCGGTTCAATTCCGATTTTTACGACACAAATAATATTTTGTAATATAAAATTTTACCTTTTTTTCGTTATCATTTTGGAATGGCATAACATGCCTATCCATCTACCTACCTACACCCCCCACCACAATAACATTTACACGTCCCTTTGCGCTGTCATGTTGATTCGTCGACCATCACCTATCCTTTCTACAGATGCCAAAGTATAGTTGTATTTTGGGGATTATAATAAATAACAATAGCTCGCGGGATTCCCCTGCCCCCTCGGACCCTCTTTTTCTATCATGTTCCGTCCAAAGTGTAGAAAATTTGTCGTTGGGTGACGAAAACGAAAATCGAACGATAGGTTGGATTTTAACAAGCCGCGCCGAATGCGACGCGACGGATTTTAAATTTTCAACATCTACCTTTTGTTTTGTTATTCCCAGCAGCCAAATACTGGACCGAAGTTTTATCCGTGTGTTTGGGGAGTTTTCTGTGATAGTATTTATTCCTCTCGCCCTTCTGGCGTCCCATCCGTCCTTCGCTCGTCTGGTCGTTATGTCCGCGTTTTACATCGCGTCCTTCGTTGTACAAGTATTCGACTCTTGCTTGACACATCGCTCGTATCGAAATTATTTGAACGTTCGCGTTGCGGTAAATCGCGATCTCCGAAAGGATTATGTAGATTATGTAGATTTGGAAAACGAATTTTCATTTATGCACAGTTTTAGGTGTACAATGTATATGTATATATATACCTGGCGCGTGTGGGCGGGGTAAAAGCATTGAAGTTGACCTCTGGCATGACTTTGATGTACGTAGAATATCAAAATGCGAAGATAATTAGGAATTATTACACCTGCGTGCGTTCAGTAGGTGAGTGATGAATGTGTACACTAAGGTAGGCTGAATTTCGTCTTTTTTTTTGGATCTCTGCAACCGATGGGGTTAAAATAGTTAAAGAAATGACCTTGATATGATGTCGCAAAAAGTTCATCCTCTCAACTAAATTTTTAAAGCTGGCAAAACTTATTTAAAAATAAAAAAATTTCAAAAAAACGAAAAACATTCTTTCTTTAATTTTTTTGGTGTTAACCTGTCATAATAGACCACACGAAACAAAAAAAAAAATTATTTTTTTTCTTTTCGGAAGCTTTTAAAAATTTGTTCGAAAGTGGAAAAAATCAATTATTTAAAATTTTTTCTGGATAACGAAGTAAAAAAATAAAATCTTCTAATTTTTTGTACCATAACAAATGAAAACCAGACCAATACAATCTACCGACGGACGGTGGTAGTTTCGCCCCATTTTAGGGGAAGGAGTGCTGATGGGTCAAAGATACAAAAATCATTTATTTTTAAGTTAATCGATAGAGATTCTAAAGTTGTATAACATCCGAAAATTAACCTCCTGGGTCAATTAGGAGGAAGATATCGGAGTTTCCCCCCTTTTTGACCTTGAAATAGGGCTGTATCTACCTTATCTCTCCACTAAAATCAGTTAGGAAGTTTAAATTAGGTATGTATATATTCAGTAGGGGCCCTAGATGTTCCTTTTGGGGGTTTCGACTTCTACCTCTATTGAACTCTTCCTACGCGTAATGTGAATTAGAAAAAAAACGATGCTTTTTCTTTTCTCAATTTTTCATTTCAAAAAAATTCGAAATAGTCGACTTTTTTATTTTTAAACATGGCTTTAAACCCTGTGAGAAGCCAAAAAAATTGTGAAAAGTTTTTTTTGGCTTTATTTGGTGCAATATCACTCGTTGGCACCAAAAAATCTTTTTTTTTTCAATTTTTTACGTCAATTTTGAAATTTTAAAGTAAAGGGGGGTGGGGGTACATAAGGGTCGAGTTGGAGACGTTGAATTTTTACCACGTTGATTTGACGCCATTTTGCAACTTTTTTTCACTACCCTCTCCAACTTCTGAAAAAATCTAAAATTACAATATTTTGGAAAAAACCTTCGGAGTTTCTGCTCAGAGTATTGAGAGGGGCGGTGTACCGCTACTCATTTTAAACATTTTTAGTGGAAAAATCACCTTAACTTTTTTTTTTAA
Source organism: Ferrisia virgata (assembly GCA_900060175.1). Classification (NCBI taxonomy): domain Eukaryota; kingdom Metazoa; phylum Arthropoda; class Insecta; order Hemiptera; family Pseudococcidae; genus Ferrisia; species Ferrisia virgata. The sequence goes on from FIZR01001994.1 coordinate 10,712, forward strand.
AAAAAACTAAAAAAATTGAAAATTTTCAACCACATTTTTTTATTTATAATTTATACCGTCATAGTTTGCAAACCACTTTATCCCCGCTCTTGATTTTTTTACCACAATCACTCGCTTGTATTCCTTGTCCTGTAGAGCAATTGTTTTGCTTCTCTCACATTTACTTTATCTAATTTTCTATGTCCAAGAAAATACGTTTGGTGGTTCTAGAAGACAATTAAGAAAATTTTTGGCCATGTCAGATATTCATTTATATTTTTTTTCCGAACATTAAAATCATTTACTCCGTTTAATACTGATCAAAATCGCTCCAATTCGGTCAATCGGTTCAGTTTATCGGTCGATTAAATATATATAAGTGAGGATGACATTGGGTTAAAATTCAATTTTGCCCCATTTTGGGAGAGGAGGTGTTGAGGAGCTAAAAACACAAAAATTGTTCCTTTTTGAATAAATCGATAGAGAATCCAAAGTTATATAACATATCAAAAAATTAACATCCTAGGTCAATTAGGGAGGAGGTTAGGACTGCCCATATCCTATCTCCCCACCAAAATTAGCACGGAAGTTGAAATTTGATACATACATTCAGTGAGGACCCTAGATGTGCCTTTTGGGGGTTTCGACTTGTCGGTTTTTCTTATTTTTTTGAGTTTGCTCCTCGCATAACTCCCCTCCAAATTGAGCTAGGAATTTTAAATTAGGTATATACATTTAGTAGAGGCCCTAGATACGTCTTTTGGGGGTTTCGACTTTTCAGTCCCCATTGAAATCTTCCTACCTGTGCAATGCATTAGCTTGCGATGCTTTTTTGCAATTCTCATGATTGTAATCTGTTACAAAAATCAAGCTGAAAAATGCCTAGACATATTTTTTCTCTTCAATTGATACATTTTTCTCCGTATAAATGCAGCCTTGGAAGTTACCACCTTGACCACTGAGTTGAAGATGCTCTCATATTGACTTAAACATTTTTTTAATGAGGTATTTATAACAGTTTTTTCAAAAGTTATACACAAAAAACTAAAAAAAATCACAAATTTTTACTCATGTTTTTTTCTATTTATTTTGTCATACTTTACGAACCACTGCACCCCCACTCTTGATTTTTAAGCTACACATTCTTGAGAGTATACACTGTGTTTCAGCGCAAACAGCGAATTTTCATCGTTATTTATTTTTTTTCTACGAATTTTCAAAGTGAGCGGCAGATTTGGGTGAAAATGAAAATTTGAAAGTAACATATTTCAACCCCTTCGATTTTTTAGCTATGCTAACCATTTTATATGTAAGTCTCATGAGTTGACCTATCACTGGTATAAGGATGGTTAAGTTAATGCGGAGCACCCGGTACAGTGTACGTACATCGAGTAAATAAATCTGTACCTTTAGTACTAAAAAGAACGCTATTCGTCTCTTTGATGGACGTTTAATGTTTAAATTGAATAAATAAAAATCCGAATACCAACAACAAACCTCTTTACGCTGCTATTTCATACATAACTATTTTCAGCCCTTTTTCAATCTCCGTTGAACTTACTTTTTTCGAATTTTTTACGACATTAGACGATGATTTTATTTGGCGAAAAACTCGTATACCACGGCATTGATATTATTATGGCCGGAAATATAGTAACGTACTATGCATAAATACTAAAACAAGCTAATAAAATCTGCAATTCATCGTATACTCTCTTTCTACTCTATAATTTCTACAGACGAAACGTCGAACAAATGTAAAAATTATTTCACTTGTTAAATGCCCAAGTATACAGTATTTTTTTCTTCTATTTCGAAGAGCATCGTAAAAAAAAGTAAAGGCCAATACGAGAGAACCTCTTATGCATAGGATTAAAATTTATTTTCCAAGACTTATATAAAATATTATTTTATGTGACGTCTTCGAAGGACTACGCTGTTGCAAAGGTTGCTGCAGAATTGAGCGCCTTTTAACGCAAAAAAAAAATATGTAGATACGAAGATGTTAATGTTACCAAGCAACAGCATCGTTGAATTTTTTGAGTACTACGTGGCTCTTCGTTTAGTCTGTTTTATTTATTTATATTTACTTTTGTTCGTTGGTTGGTCTTCTGACATCATAATACATTTATAAGATTCTCATTTTAAGCCTTATTCCACCTCATACCCCAGCTCATCATCAATAGAGCTTGCTAATTAACCGGGGCAGAGTAAGAAAAAATATTTAATACACTAAGACGATAGATGAGGCAATCATGAGATCATCGAGGGGTGAAAAAAAAACAACCTTTCGAAAGAAACCAACTAAAGATATTCCTATAGGTTCGACTTCGTATATAAAATATTCAATTGCTCTCAACGAGTAAAACGAGCGATGCTTTTATTTAATTAATTTACGACTCGAGTAGGAATATCAGCCGAATATCCGAGTAATTAAATTTTCAAAAATTATAAAACCCTGGACTCGATCGATCGGTCATCGAAAAAAAAAAAAAAAATACCTACTAAGATATACCTGCAAGTTAACTATTTATACGTAATGTACGAGGAAATAAGATACAAATGCCTGTTATAAAAATGGTCTCGCTTCTTATTGACAATTCTATTCCCCAGATGATACGATGCTAATGGACGAGAAAACCAGGATCGTACGTAATAATAACAAAGCTTTGGTATATTGACGTAGCAAGCAGCAACGATGATGGAAAATAACGTAATTATAACATAACGTAACGTTTTATATTATGTACATATATGTATATTTATATGTAGGCATTTACCTTTCCACATTGTTTGCATTTTCCTTTTTGAGATCTACGGTGTGCCCAGTGGTGATGTATACACGTGTGTTCTCGATACTGTCTGATACCGACATCTCTGAAACTAGGCTTACACGTGAATTTCGTCCTTTCCATAATGATTGGCACGCAATTCTGGTGAGCTATTATTTTACACGACGAGCACCGGTAACGGCTTCCGTGTTTCTGTGTACACAACAAGAGAAGAAAATTTGTAAATGTGTAAATAAGTTAATCTTTGTAAAGCAAAGTATCGATATTGCAAAGATAGAGAACGCAGTTAACGAGTATTTTTCCAAAACGATAAATAATAATATTGAATTAGAAAAATTGCATGATTTACTGGCCTTTGAAAACGTACTACGAGTCAGAACCAAAAGACCCAGACTGCAGACCCGCAGTCAGCGAAAAAACTGACTACGACTCCGACCATTGACTTCAGAGTCATTCTTAAACCTTGACTCTTGACTCCATCTGACTCCGGAGTCATAATTCTACTGACCAAAATTTTGATACCTCGACTCCGGAGTCAGTGTGGAATTCATCAACTGCTACTCGGAGTTGGAGTCATTTTAGAATTATTTTGACCTACTCCGGATACCTGAGAACTACTCAAGCGTCAATGTCAGTGGAAGTTGGTAGTTCGGTAGGTAGGTATAAAAATGTCAAATTCAAGGACTGGAGTCAGCCAAAAAACTGACTGATTCCAGACTGCTGGAGTCATAATGAAATTTGACTCCGACTTAGGGAGCATTTAACTCTAGAGTCAAATGAAGGACTGTGCCATGACTCCGGAGTCATTCTTAAACCTTGACTCTTTACTCCATTCTGATTCAGACACCTCAATTCCGAAGTCTTGATTTCACTAAATGTTCATATTGATACCTTGACTCTGAAGTTGAAGAAGGATTCAGTTTTTATGACGAAAAAATTTTAGTACTGACTCATCAACTCCGACTCCAGCTTAACTCCAGGGTCGGATTGAAGTTGGAGTCATTTTAAAATCATTTCGACACACTCCGGATATCTGAGAACTACTCGCCCCTCAATAGCAGTGGAAGTAGGTAGTCCGGTAGGTATGCATAAAAAAGTCAAATTCAACGACCGGAGTCAGAAAAAAAACCGACTCCATACTAACTGACTCCGATTTCATCTTGACTCCAGACTGCGGCGGGAGGCAGAATGAAATTTGACTCCCACTTCGAGCATTTGACTCTTTATTCCATTCTGTTTCCGAAGTCAGACTTTTACCGACCTGAATTTCGGTACCGCAACTTCGGAGTCGTGATTTTACAAAGCGTCGATTTTGATGAAGAACTCAGTTCTCATGGCTCCAAAATTTCACTACTAACTCCGGGTCATTTTCAGACCTCGACTCTTGACTCTGACTCCGGAGTCATAATTCTACTGACCTGAATTTTGATACCCCAACTCCGGAGTCAATCTGAAATTCATCGGAATCGGGCTGGAGTTGAAGTCATTTTGAAATCATTTTGACTCCTACTCCAGATTCACTGAGGGTAGCTTATTTTAAACTTTAATTCTGAAGATTTAGTGGATTTATCCGCGTATTACGAGAAAACACAATATTTGATGAGTGAGGCCGATCACAGGAGAGGAAACAGAAAAGTTGAACTTGATGACGCATACTCCACCATCCAGTTCATTTTGAGCCAGTTTTGTAAGTTGAAAAAATGGCATCAGAAAGCTGATATTTTTCAATATTATTTTGTGATTTTTTCATAACTATCACAATCCCGCAGTTTGCAAGTTTCCAAAAAAAAAAAAAAAAAAACAAAAACAAAAAACTGGGCACCTCAAAATCCGAGTTGACTTTGCTGTTTTAGCCCAATTTTCTGCTATATTGTCAATGAAAATAAGGCTATTAATTTCTAACAACCTGGAGCGGATGAGGAAAGAATATCAACAAAATCCTTTTTTAAGGTTCTAGAAGACCATTACGATTATTTTTTACCATGTAAGATATTTATTCGTTTTACTTACACCCCCCCCCCATCATCAGCTCAGCACGATAGCGATCAAAATCGATCATATTTCAGAAATAGGCTTCGATTGGTGGCAGATTTCATATTCTCGAATGGAGTTAACTTCGGGCCAAAATTCAGTCAAGCTCAAATTTGGGCGAGTGGGTGCTGACGGGCTAAAATCACAAAAATTGTTCTTTTTCGAGCCAATCGATAGAGAATCCGAAGTTTTGTAACATATACAAAAATCAGCCTCCTACGTGGATTTGGAGAGAAGATATGAGGAGTTTTTAGCTTGAAAAAGGACTGTTCCTCTCTTATCTCCTCACCTAATTGAGCTAGGAAATTAAAAATTGGTATGTATATTTAATACGAGCCCTAATTGCGCCTTTTAGAGGTCTCCACTTTTCAGCCTTATTGCATCCCCTCACAGCCCCAAAAATATGGTTTTACGATCGGTTTTTCCTGCCTCCCCCCCCCATGGAGCTAGAAAGTGGGCCCAATCATGGATGCTTCAGGCGTTATTTATTCATACGCCGAAAAGTGAGCACTGAACTCTGCTCAAACTGCAGACTTCCATAAACTGCGCCAGAAAGCATCAACTATTCATGTGGTCAGTAATTCGTCAGCTGTGGCAAGAAGAAAGAACACACATTGCTCAAATAGGCCATCACTTCCGCCATTGATACTTGAAAAGGTTTGAAGATGTCTGAAGAAAGACCTTGACCAAGAAGGCACGAACAACCAAGAATCTTGCGAAGAAAAACTGTTTTAAATCACAGTTTGTAAAATCGACAATGGTTTTCCACTACCACGACAGGTAATGGTTTTTAGCCCACGTCGATTCCATAATCATTGGTTTAATGGTAGCATATACCTCTCATCCTGAATAAACCATTAGGTAGCAGGTAATGAAAATAAATTGAATAATCTAAGATTGTACTAAATATTACCAATAAACATATCTCACCCAGCTAAGCTTGGAAATATGTAAGGCCTACGGAAAAAAAAAATTATTAGGGACCCTAGATGTGTATTTTGGATGCCTCGACTCTTCAGTCTCATTGTATCGCCTGTTCACCCAATTATAATATTTCATGAAAATCTGACTGAAAAAGCATTTCGAGACGATGCTTTTTTTTGAACCACCCTAATTAAAATACACGCGAGTAACGTACGCTTGTATGTGTACGATTTATCAAAGACACATGCATACGTCATCGTCATCCTGAGAGTGTCGCCTTCGTTCAACTTCCAGCTTTGAACGTAATTTTATGCAGTTGATGCGAATAACGAGTAATATGCAATTTACATACTATAAGTACACACATTAAAATACATTCGTGTACGAATGGTTACGTAATTACATCTGTTTGAGAGATTCTTCAATGTACCTAATTTTCTTAAACGTACGTACATATTTTTATCTAATTTTCATCGCAGTTTACTAGTTTTTTTTCCCATTTCTGGTTCCACTCCCTTACTTTTCAGTCTTTACGCAAACACACCCAGAGAACTGCGGTAAAATTTAAATAAACCTTAATTAACGGTCGAAAAATGGCGGATTTTTTTCTACCCTTGGTAGATATGGCGTATACTGTACTATATAGATTAACGATGACGAGAGACGCGAAATATCTTAATAAATATTTATGTTAAAGCGTATTAAGTAAAGTAAAACTTTACTACAGGAGGTAGATCTCTCTCGGATGTTTTTTTCTACTAATTTTTCTCTCCCTGCTGCGTCTTTAATTAATAATATTAATTTTAACGCCGTTTAAAAATTCATATCGCGCGGTAAATAAAGCGAAAATAAAAAATGGAGGTTAAAATGAATTTCAAAATGGTTATTAATTTAATTTCTCGGTTTGATTTTATTAAACATAGTACATAGAAGAAAGTAAAGAAGAGAGAAAAAAAACCGTACCAGATCGTCGAGTTCCTCGCGGTAAATCTGCTCTGCGATATGAAACGATAAGGTGAGCTGGGCGGGAAATGTGTACTTAGCTATTTTTTTTTTCTTTAGATGAAATTTATTTTAAAGCTACTATTTCGACGAATGTAAGTTGGAGTTCGAATGACGTCATAGCAGTTATTTTTACGATATTTTTAGCCGAAAAATGCCTCTCGCAACAGACGAGAATTACCCTAAGGCTGAACTATCGTTAAAACAAAGTGTATCGTGTTTGGTGTATTTTTTTTTATTTTTTTATTTTTTATATATTTCCTTTTAGAAAAACTGAGTTTACGTAGTGCCTAATATGTACGTAAAAAATTCGATTTTTATAAAAATTTTCAAAAATTTAATTTTTTTTAAATTTCGAGTCAGTCATACAAGTTGAAAGGGATCAAGATGAAGGGTTGTAATATTTATCATTTTTGCAACTATTGTGGTCGTATTACAAAAATTTAACTACAATCACCATAAAAAGTGTCTTGTTTGGGATAATTTTACCAGCTGAATGCCAATTTGTGGTGATTTTATTTCGATAGAACTTTCAAGTTTTATCTGTTTTTCCAATTAGTCTGATTTTCTATGTCATATTGTCCATAAAAACCAGGCTGCTTCGATCTATCGACTTACGGTACATGGATCGGAGAGAGGGGGTGTTCAGAAAATCAGCTGTGAGATCCTCGAAGGCCATGACGATCATTTTTGGATCGGTCAGCTATCCTTTTATCTTCAGAGCTAAAAACCAATTGTTCAGCACAATACTCACCAAAGTCGATCAAATTTGGGAAACAGACTTCTGGAGTGAGGGTGACCTCGGGGTAAAAATTCAATAGTGCCTAAATTTGAGGGTGGCGCGTGCTGAGAAGTTAAAATCACATAAATTGTTCCTTTCTGCACCAATCAATAGAGAATCTAAAGAGTTGCGTAACATATCCAAAAATTAGCTTCATAGGTCAATCAGGAGGGGAGATAGGAAAGTTTCGTCCTTTTTGAGTGAGAAAAAAAGCTGTTCTTCCCCTATTTCTCCCCTCCAAATTGAGCTACACGTACATCTATCACCTAGACTTCGTCTAGGTGATAGATATACGTTTTGGAGATTTCGACTTTTCAGCCTCATTCTACCTCCTGGCAGTCTAGAAATGTGGTTTTTTTGGGTGGTTTTCTTACTTTTTGAGTTTGTTCCCTTTCATGTCCCCCTCCCCCTCCACAACCTTTGGGCGGAGAAGATCAAAATTTAGTAAGCTAATTTAGTATAGATCCGAGATGAGCTTTTGGACGATGACAACTGTTTAACACTTGTCTTACAGGGAGAAAATCCGGTTTTGACCGCACTCAGCCTGAAAACGGGCAGTTTTATTGGTCTTTTTTCGCACATTTTTCATAATTTTTTCGCGCTACTTGATCAATACACCGAACTTTATACTCTTTTTAGACAAATTTTTCAATATCCATCTCTCTTGACGAGTTTTTTTCATAATTTAATGTATTATTGTCAGATTTGCCCGAATTTTTGATAATAGCAGGTTGTCTCTTGGATAACCTTTTACTTTGGGCAATTCCAGCTCGTCCGGAAGATCAAATTACCCTACAAAACAGCCACTATTCAAGGACAATCCGTATTTGACATATTGTACTAATTAGTAGGGTGTCCTACAAGACAACCACTACTTTAGGACGATCTGTACATAACATCTTGTCTTAAGAAACAGTTGGTCCTGCAAGACAACTGCTGCTTTGGGACAATCTACACTTAACACCTTGTTCTAAGTAGCCCATTGTCTCTTAGGACATCTAGTTTATCGAAGGATCAGGTTGTCCTACAAAACAAGTATTGGTTCAGGACAATCTGGACTTGATACATTGTTCTTATCAGCAGGTTGTCTTCTTAAACTACTGTTTACCTTGGGCAATCGCAGCTTGTCCAGAGAGTCAGCTCGTCATACAAGACAACTGCTACTTCGATACTTCGATACAATGGGTACTTAACGTCTGAAGTCGAGCTTGTCCAAGGAGACAACCTGCTAACTAGGACAATATGTCAAGCACAGATTGTCCTGAACCAATGGTTGTCTTGTAGGACAATCTGACCCTTTGATAAGCTAGGATTATCCGAGGTGAACCGTTGTTCTACAATCAGCCTTGTAGAACAAAATGTTAAGTATAGATTGCACCAAAACAGCAGTTATCTTGTAGGACTAACTGTTACTTAGGACAAGAAGACAAGTACAGATCGCCCTGAAGTAGTGGTGACCCTATAGGACAACCTGACTCTCCAGACAAACTGAAATTGTCCAAGTAAAACAATTGCCCTAAGAGTCAAGATGCTACTTAGAACAAGACTTTAAGTACAGATTGTCCTGAAACAGTGGTTGTCTGAGGTAAGCGGTTGTCCGAACAGTCGATTTGCCATTTAGGACAAAACGTTAAGTACACGTTGTATAGAAGTAGCAGTTGTCTTGTACGACGAGCTGACTCTCTGGACAAGCTGGGATTGTCCAAGATAAATAGTAGTTCAAGAAGACAACCTGCTAATAAGGACAATGTATCAAGTGCAGATTGTGCTGAACCAATGGTTGTCTTGTAGGACAATCTGACCCTTCGATAAGCTAGGATTATTCGAGGTGAATCGTTGTCCTAAGAGACAAACAGCTATTTAGAACGAAAATTGCCTCAAAGCAGCAGTAGTTTTGTAGGACAATCTGATTCCCCAGACAAACTGGGATTATTCGAGGTAAACGGTTTTCTCAAGAGTCAAACTTCAATTTAGGACAAAACGTTAAGTACAGGTTGTATTGAAGTAGCAGTTGTCTTGTAGGACAAGCCGGGCTATTCCAAGGAGACAACCTGCTAATTAGGACAATATGTCAAGCACAGATTGTCCTGAACCAATGGTTTATCTTGTAGGACAATCTGACCCTTCGATAAGCTAGGATTATCCGAGGTGAACTGTTGTCCTACAATCTGCCATGTAGAACAAAATGTTAAGTATAGATTGCCCCAAAACAGCAGATGTCTTGTAGGTCACCTTGCTAATTAGTACAATATGTCAAGTACGGATTGTCCTGAAATAGTGGTTGTTTTGTAGAACAATCTTATCCTACAGACAAGCTGGAGTTTGTCTGAGGTAAAAGGCTGTCTAAGAAACAACCTGGCAGCAGTTATTTGGGGCACAACCTGACCCTACAGCCAAACTGGAATTGTCCGAAGTAAACGGTTGTTCTACGAGACAAGATGCTAAATAGACAATATATCAAATACAGATTGTCCTCAACTAGCGGTTGTCTCGAAGGACAGCTTGACTCTTTGTACAAGCTGAGAATTGTTCGAGGTGAATGGTTTTATCTTGGTTTTCAGGACCTAAATTATGAAAAAAAAAAAAATCAATACAAATCCTCCAAAATTTGATAAACATTTACAAAAATGAGTCAAACTTGCAAAAAATTGATCGAAAATAGCGAAAAGAATACAAAAAAAATTATAAAAAATTGTTTAAAATTCCAAATAATCAATCACGGTTCCCTGAAAATTTTCGCATATAACGAGAGATTTTTTGTTTGTTTTAGGTCTTTTTTTTTGTTTACGGTAGAAATTTGGAAGTCATCGAGTATACTAGTCGAACGTATTTGCTCTTGTTTCATTTCGTAGGAAGACGTAGTGGCGAACCAAGCACGCAGGACCACCTACAGGAACCCCTCTTCAGCACCATCATCCCCGATCACTCCCTTCACGGAGAAAAAAGAAGTGTCACCAATACATAGGCGTGTATTTCAGGTACGTATTAGGTAATAAGTAACCTACTGGTGCAATTTTGCTGAACGAAATACTCGTACGAAGATGACGGCGGATACGGATTAATGCTTGGCTAAAGCATGTTAGAACTTTGAACGAGGAACAAAAAAAAAGAAAAAAAGAATCGTAATTTATCGCCTTTAAACGAGCCTGCATTAATGCGAAATTCGCATCAAACTCTTGAGATAGGAAGCACTTATTCAAGGCAAAGTAATACGCATGAAATTCATCCGACCGACACGACGTTGGGATTCAGCTTCCGTTACGGTGATTTTAAAGGGCATCATTCGAATATCGATACCAGCAGTAGCAGTGTTTACCTTGGCTCTTCGAATGACGTCGTTTTGTTGGCTGTATAGATAGAACGATACCTTTCTGTTAAATGCAAATTGATGGAAAAGCTTTCTAAAAATTTAAATTGTCGGTTTACAAAACGTAACGTAACGAAACGAAACGAAACGACGACGGCGACGCGACGTGATAAAATTAAATCGTTAATTTGACGCGAATCGTATTTCGTTACGATAGCGAGAGGGAGATGGCGAAAAACAAAAAAAAAGCAGAAAAAATTTTATCAAATTGTAAAACTTACGTAATTTGTCGATTTAGGGGTATAATATGCGTTGATACGTTTGATAGGTGGCCGTAGCCGGTTGGTTGGCGAATTCAATTTCGAATGCGAGCCACATAGTAGGGCGATACGTTCGATACGTACGCTAATATGCATATTAATGGTACCGGATTGCGGTACCAATATCGTCAAATAGGATGACATATCAGCATTTTAGTCGACTTAATGACGTTATTATTATTCGCTAAAAATAGAAAGTAATTTTTTAGCCGAGACTAGCATTCGCGTCTCGCGAGCTTCGCTATAAATAATGTAATTTTGGCGCGATTTAAAATTACCAAAGGGTTGAATTATAAAAAGCGGATAGATGGGAACTCGGGGAAGACAAGCGGGCGGAGCGGGGCTGTGACAACCGAAAGGTGATTCTTCTCTAGCTTATTCATATGTTACGTTACGTTACGTTGAGTTGTCGGGGCGTCGCAGTCGTCGCCCAACGATGGAAAATCCCCACGTGTGGGTACAACGACGTGGATATAAATTGTATTATCGCCCCTTTATTTTGTAACTAACGTATCTCGGTCTCCTGCAGCTTCATCGTTTGCGACACGCAACAGATGTCAGTCACAAAGGCTCGTCACTCGTTTTTCTTCCTTTTTTTTTTTTAGGTACATGATACCTATACAGACTTACACACGAACTCCCCGAGATTATTTACGATCACGACGACGATGATGGTAAAGTTCCTAATTACCTTAGACGAATGTTCGGCCCATTTTCGATGGAAATTATGATAAATGAGAATCGATTACGGATTTGTGTATTCCGTCTCTCGAATGGAGCACATCTCGACCAACGAACAGGACGAAATAAAAGGTGAAAAATCACCCGAATCGTGGTCTTCTTCCCCTCATTAGTACCTTTTTTACACGCGAGACCGAGATGCCAATGCCAACTTACGCGCCCAACATCAGTCAAAATCTAACGTTAATGCCATCAAAAAAGTGAAAAGTTGGCGTTGGGCACGCCTCTCTCGTTTTTATTGACGATGCGAAGAATTGCGGAGTGTAAAAATATATTGTTATTTTGTAGAGTCGCAGCGTTGGTTGGTTATTTCGTTGTAATGAGGCAAAGAAAGGGCGCGTTAGATCTTTCTTCACTACGCATCATAAAAGTAATTAAAATACTCGGACGTTCGGTTTACAACTTTTATTCTAATCTTGTTATTCTCTCTATCTCCAATAATTATAAAATTGTCATTTTCAAACGTCATGAAATCAATGAAAAAAATCGTTTTAACCACCCCCCTCATCCCCCTCCATGTACCCCTATAAGACCATCCTTTGTACCAGAAGCTAATAATCATCAGATTCGATTCTGTGGAGAATATTTTCACGGTTAAAATTTTAAACAAATTAGGCAAACTTCTTGAAATTAAAAATTTCACAAGAATTGAATTAAATTCATTTTAAGTATATCAACAAACAGCTCTACGCGGAATTCCAAATATATCGAGTTAAATTTCGAAAATAAAATCAGTTACTTACGCTCAAAACCAGTTCATTTGCAACAATTAGCACGCTCAAAATGGTTGCCAGCACCTCAAAAAACAGATGTGTATTAAATTTCAAATTTATTGAGCACAATTTCAAAAATGAAACTGGTTTACCAATAAAACCGGTTCACTGCCGCCAATTTCCCCGATTAGATTTGTTTTCAGTACCTCAAAAACGGCTACGCACAGAATTCCCAGAAATAAAACCAGTTCATCTGATAAACGGTTCACTGGCCCCAATTTTCATGGTCAAATTTGTTATCAGTATCACAAAAAACAGCTTTGTGATTAATTTCAAATGAATTGGATGTAATTTCAGAAATGAAACTGGTTTATTCATAAAACTGGTTCATTACCGCCAATTTCGCCGATCAGATTTGTTTATAGCACATCAAAAAACAGCCAAGCATAGAATTTCATAGATAAAATAAGGTCGCTCATGAATTGGTGTAATTTCAGAGATGAAACCGGTTTACCCATTAAACCGGTTCACAACCGCCAATTTTCTCAGCCTAATTTGTTTCCAGTGCCTTAAAAATCCCGCTACTACCCAGAATTCCATATATAGAAACCATTTCGTCCAGAACCGGTTCACTTGCCCCAATTTTTATGGTCAAATTTGTAATCAGTACCTCAAAAAACAGCTGTAAAGAGAATTCTAAATTTAAAACCAGTTCACTTCAGAAGCGGTTGACTTCCTCTCATTTTTATGATGTAGATCGCTACACGCAGCTGGAAAAACCTCTGTATCAACATTCAAATGAATAGGAAAATTTTCAGAAATTAAACTGGTTTATCCTAGAACCGGTTCTACAGATCTAATTTTGTCAGTCAGATTCGTTTTTGTCACTTCAAAAAAAATTAGAGAAAGTTTCAAATAAAATTGAGTTGAATGTCAAAAATAAAACCGGTTCACTTGTCATAACTTTCATGGTCAAATTCGCTTTAGATATCTTGGAAACCCGTTGTGTGCAAAAAGTTTTAATGAATTGGTTCAAATTTCAGAAATGAAACTGGTTCAAATCAGAACCAGTTCATTTATAAGAATTTTTACGGTCAAATTCACTCTCGGTACCTCAGAAACCGGCTGTGTGCAAGAATTTATTCAAATTTCAAAAATGAAACCGGTTCAACTCAACACCGCTTTTATAACACCAGTTTTCACAGACTGTACCTCAAAAAACATCTCCATACAAAAGTTTGCAACAAATTCAATTAAATTTAAGAAATTGAACTAGTTTAGCTCAAAACTGGTTCACTGGCACCAATTTTTGCAGTTAGATTGGTTTACAGCGCCTCCAAAAATATCTGATTTGTTAACCCTGAGAAAATGCTATGCGATTTATGCAATAGTTTTTTTTTGGCTCTATGCTGCGTAGTTTGATTTGTGGTTGTTTTTCTTGCCTATATGCGAGCAACCAGTTTCACCGTTAACTGTTAAAGGAAGGTGTATAGCCGTGCGGGGGTGGTAATCTACAGTATGATACTACTGCCGAGAAAGCATACACTATTGCATAAGTTCACATTCGTTGAAACTGGTGGTGTTACTGTGTTTTTTTGCGATAGTTGGCTCTCGTGTCGTGTTACGCTATGTTGATCCCTGGGCAGTTGACTGGTAAGTGGTATACTCACCGAGTACTTTCGTAATTAGTTTTATTACATTTGCTTATTGACCAGGGTGCATTTATGTATACGATGCACCTAGGAAGTGTTAGTGGCTCAGCTTAACTAGGGAAATACGATCGTACAGGCCTTACCAGCAAGTAACCTGTGCTATGGCTACTCTAGGGGTAATCATTATGCAGTGAGCTGTGACGAGTACTCACAGGCGATAATGTGATCCTTGTGGGTTCTTCTAGGCTCTTAGGGCGTCGAGACGCTGCTAATTGACCCTGAAGGGTGGCTCGTTATGCTGGTGGTGCTGGATGCACCAGGTTAGACTTAGAAGCAACTCCGCAGTTGGTTTGGAAGGCCTTTCGGCACTGGCCACAGATGGACAATAAAGTTGCGAATACGTATTGCTGCGCATCGTTTAGATTTAGGAATTGTGCATGATTACGTTGTACTCATTCACGATATAACTTTAGTTCAGGAATTCATCTGTTCCAGAGCTCCAGCCCACCGTGTCCTCAGCACCAACTCTTATATATACATATATAATAAATACATTTATGTATAGTTCAATTAAATTGTAAATACTTTTTGGCTTTCTTTTATTACATTTATTATATTAAAAAAAATGAAATTTGAAACCCAGGTAACTCATTTTTTTTTTTGCTTTCAGATAAGCCAAATTTAAAGGTTTATTCTCAGAATTTACTCGTCAAAATGCAATGGTTCGTTCCCTTTTGAAAGTTTCCTTGAAAGATAAAATTAGCAACTCAAACATGAAAAAAAGATAGTGGGTAAGGTGGACTTACTTCCAATGGCCAGGAAAATCATATGGAAAGTTTTTACCCCTAGTCCCTTACTTTATATGGAAAATTGCATTTGTCCCTTTGTCACAGTAGGGGGGATTGTTTCGTTTCTCCCATGTGCAACACTGACAAGTGGTACCACTGGCAGACGATAAGGGAAAGCCAACTTCTACCCAACCAGGTAGAAGGACCGGTTAAAGGCCATTTTAACTCACAGATTGTCATACCCCGTTGGGTGTTTTCACCACATATTTCAACAGTGAGCTTTTAGCTTTGCTGCACACACACAGGTGTGCTTCATATATCATGTGAGAGAGGGAGAGAGGGAGAGAGATTTTACAAATCCGGTTTCTTCAATCTGGGTGAGTAACAAATTGTAAGCCAAGCTCTTACACCACTCAAGATTATTCTTTAAGAAGGGGTAGAAAAGAGCACATGCAAAGAATTGAATATAGTTTTAATTCTTCATATCGTAAAATTAAAAATTGTATTTCTTTACGTCCACCCTTTTTCGCTCACCTTTTACCAATTTTTAACCTCTTACTTTGGTACAGACGGGGCTTACATTTACTCAGCTTCACCAACAGTTTTTCAAAGCACGGCTGAAGGAGTTGAGCACAAACAATAGTACTACTTCCACCGAAGTTGGAGGAACCACAGCAATATTTACGACGAATACAGATGACTCGATTCTACTCGCAAATCTGACATCGTTCGAATCTCATTTCTATTCTGCTGACATCAGCAAAGACAACGAAAACGATGATGACAAACAGTGAAATAATCGGAAACTTTACACCGCTACCAATGGGGAAAAAAAACAACAGCAACAACAATAATAAATACTTAGGTTGCGTTTTCGATAACTCGAGACACCGCTGCACGTTGACGGAATTCCTCAAACTTCAACATGCGATAACCCAACACTAAGATACTGGCTGTTGTATATTCTCGTCTCATCTGTCTTTCAAAATACATATCTATCAAATAAATTTACATATTTTATAGCGAAAACGACGACAGTGGCGACGACCAGGAAAAAAATTACCATATAACGTATGTCTCTTGCAGCGTATTATTTTAGCACGCATATAAAAAAAAAAAAACCAACAGACGAAACTGAAAAGTAATTCTATTCTATAAGTATAGCTTTCCCTCGTCTGGCATAAATTCTCGCTCGTGTGTAATAAAACTTATTGTTAGTTATAGAATCGGTAAGAAAAGAACATCATCGCCATCCAGGCTAGGCAGCATTTTTATACGTTTATGTACGATATCTAAAGGCATCATTTACGACAAAATTCAGTTCTCGATATCGATACGACCAACGGCGACGACGACGACGAGGACATTATAGACGACTGATTTTCAACCATCGACGCGACATTACGTCGAAAAAATGCTTACCAAATAAATATGGGTACATAATTTGCATACATCGAGTATAGGTAGTACCTATACCTATATTACCAACGTTTTATGCATGGAACTTCAATAAGGATTAAGGACCGAGAATAGTTTCAAAACGACGCGACGACATCGATAAAAAAAAAGAAAACTCTTTAAAATGGAACGATCTGTTGGTATCTACCTACGTACGTCTCATTCAAAATACTTGTCGATATTTTATACGCTCAACTTACTCTGTAATCTGCTTTTGTACATTCCATTCTCTGATAATTATTACCTAATACCAACATTCGTTCTTCTATATAACAAAAATGAAAGTACTACAGCTTATATGTACTTAAAAGTACATAGTCGAACATTCGAGGTTTTCGTTTTTTTTTTTTTTTTTTTTTTTTTTTTTTTTTTTTTTTTTTTTTTTTTCGTTCAAATATCTTCATCTTTAGTACACTACCTGCATCCATTGACGTCAGCAAAATACAAAGCAAAGTCAACAAAACAACTCATACGACCTCTTTGCCACAAAAATACCCCGCTTTATTTCTATTGATCTCTCGACGTTTGGGAAATTATTGTGCAAGAATCCTTTGTACGTGTGTCGTGTATACAACGCTATATACAGGTACTTATTTTTCGTAGGTACCTACGCAAGTAAAGTACCTCGATCTCCAATCTATTTAGTTTAAACGGGCGTGAAATTATTTCGCATCCATCAAGTATAGGTACCTCAACCTTCCTCGAACCAAAGATCGTTTAATTTCACCGAAGGTAATCGCCTCGAAATTACCATCGAATTTTTCTGTAGCCGATTTTTTTCTCTTTTTGTTCCAACTTTACTCGAAGTCGGTTTTCTATTTAAAAGACGACGAAGCTGATTTGTATCAAAATACCATAAATCGTTTCGATTTTTGGTCTTTATTTTTACCAGGCAAAAGTGAATCCAAACTAATTCTAACCTTCGAAGGTGATAATTTTCTATTCAGCTCACTGAGTTACGTCGCAGACGAGCAAAAAAGAAATACAGAACAGCAACCGATTCCTGTAAAATATTTCTCAATTGTGTAATGCTGCTGTAACCTTAGCCTGCCCCAAGAATACTACATAATACCAAACTGAATTTCACCCTGAGAGAAGAATTACTTAGCAAGTTACAGCTATGCAGAGCAGACATTCCCAAGTTTACTCAACTTTCTACTTAAATTTGGAGCGAACTCATGCGAGGGTCAAATTCAAAAAATGGCAAAACCTACCCAAAAAATTTTTTGGCACTGTGAAGGTGTGCAATGGGGTTTAACAGTTGAAACTCCCACAAATACAACTCTAGAACCTCTACTACATCTATATGCAAACGTTTAACCTCCTAGCTCAATTTTCAGGAAAGATAGGCGTGATAGTCTTTTTTTCAAGGTCAAAACGGGCGAAACTCATTTCCTCCTTGTTGGCATTAGAAACTAATTTTTATGTATAATATACAGCTTTCGATTCCCTATCGATTGATCTGAAAATGAACAATTTTTTACACTCATTCCTCACTCAAAAATATCAAATCAGTCACCAATCCAAGCCTATTGCCTAAATTTTTGCAGATTTTGATCGATATTCATCTGAGCAAATGATTGTTAGTTAGAAAGGGACGAAGGGGAATAATAATAAATAACAAAATATCAACAGTCAACAGAGCCAAAAATGACGTCAAAGTTCTTCTGGGACCTTAAATCGAATTTCGTTGAAATAATCCTTCTCCCTCCGCTTTACGTCGATAGTTCGTAATAGCCTGATTTTCATCGACAATATGACGTAGAAAATCAGATTAATCACATTTCTGAAAGTTGGAGAGGGGGCAGGTACAGGACACATAGGTGCAAAATGACGTCAATGAACGTAATAGAAATTTGGAACCCTTGACTAGATTTCTAACTCATCATTAAATTTGAATAAACTTCAAAATATACACAAAAATCGAAAAAAATTTCTTTTTCGAATTTTCGATATTAATCGTGACGTTTTACGACTGGTAAAATGTTTTGGCAAATATTTGCAACTCTCTCGGAAAAATAATTTCAATGTACGCGGAGATGATACTCCCCCTCCCCCCGAATTTGGGGCAATACGTAGGTTATTGGTGATGTTGGTGTCATTTATACATAAATCGAACACCCTGAACACGATAATGAAGTCAGATTCACCATTTGACCTCAATTAATGCCTTATTTGAGGACGGAGCTACCACCAAATTATCACACCAGTAGGTAACACGGTCGAATGATGTTTTGTGAAAATTTTTTGAAAATCTGAGATCAAAATCATTTCATTTATTCTTATCTGAAAGCGGACATTTCGACTTGACATCTTGAAGTGCTTTTTTAAGCCATATTTTCAACGGCGAGTAAAAAACCACTCGAAGGAATCACGAAGTAAAAAATCACTTCAAAATTTGTCCAATGAGCGGTTGAATTTGTTAATTACAAATCTGTATAGTGTTGGCTTCACAGAAAGTTACGGTAGGAACTCCAAGGGAAAGAAAGGAAAGCTAAAATCTAAAGTCTGCAACACATGACCACATTTCACTGGTTCCAAATGATGAATTCTTTTACCCAGAGGCCTACCGAAAGGTCCCAAGCGTTCGGGAGTTGGAAAAATTGGATGACAGTTGATAGAAGTTGGAAAAAAGGAGAAGTAATGGATTTTTGGAATCAGCGACAGTTTCACCGAAGAGTCCCTTTGGATTTGTGCCCATAATGGCCGATTTCATTTTCCAATACTTATGGTAATTTTTCGACCCTTTAACACCTAATATTTTGTAAAATTTTCATCCTCGCTTCGCTCACGATGAAGACATATATATATATTCAAGTTTACCAAAATATCCAACGAAATCGAAATACAGAGGTCTACCTAACGTGGGGAAGAGGGGGATGTCTCACCGAGTTGGTAATTTGGGTGACAGTTGGTAGAAGTTGGAAAAAATAAAAAGTAATGGAATGTTGGAATCAGTGACGGTTTTACTGCGGAACCTTTCTGGATTTGTGCCCACAGTGATCGATTTTTAGGGGTGAAAAGATTTGAAATTTTTATTCCAACATTTTCCAATGTTTGCAATCATTTTGAGACCCGTTATACCGAATATTTTTTTTAATTTTCACCTTCGCTTCGTTCGGGTTGTACCCATATGGTTACATTTTCCAACACATCAAAGGAAATATTTAAATTTAGTAACCCTCCCTTCCACCTACCGAATTGGATCGTACATTTTTGCCTCATGTAGAAATACAGATGAAAATATTTAGATATTGAGAGGAGGTTTGCATCAAAACTAGTCTGTACTTGATTTACAAGAGAGTAGAGTCGCATCCAAGGGAAGAAATTTTGGGTTTCAGCTTTCCCAGGAATTTTTTTGAAAAATAAATTTAAAGTGTACTTGTTTGCGGAATGAATCACTCTTAACATGCAATAAAATTTGACATTTAGAATTTATCGAAGCAGTAGATGACCGTTTTTTGACCCTCTATTCTTAATATTTCAGAAAAATTTTTCCTTCTCTTCGCTCGGGCATTATTCTATATCTTCCATTTCTGAAAGAAATTCGTTGAATATTTTTCTCAAGTGATAATTGTAGCGTGACGTTTTCGTCCTTTATTTTTTTTCAAATGGTGACAAAGAATATTTTGCTTCTGGTGGCAAAATATGTAAAACCGTCATTGGTTGAATAGTTTAACGATGGCGAGGTGTAATTATGACTCGACTGCAGCCCTAAATTTGCCAAAAATCGTCCCGCTGTTCAAACCATTGATAATGAGATAAAGTGATTAAGAAGATAGTGCACTTAAAATTACATTAATTACGAGCAATTACTATCAAATTGAGATATATACCTGAAAC
Source organism: Ferrisia virgata (assembly GCA_900060175.1). Lineage (NCBI taxonomy): Eukaryota > Metazoa > Arthropoda > Insecta > Hemiptera > Pseudococcidae > Ferrisia > Ferrisia virgata. The sequence goes on from FIZR01001994.1 coordinate 31,043, forward strand.
CACCGTAATTATTGATTAATTACAGTAATAAACGTTTCACTTCAGTAATTATCATTTGATTACAGTAATCATAACTTTATTACTGAGTTCTTCCAAATTATCTCAGCCAACTGGCTGAGTTATTCAAAATTATCTCAGCCAACTGGCTGAGTTTTTTGAAATTTTCTCAGCCAACTGGCTGAGTTCTTCTAAATTATCTCAGCCAACTGGCTGAGTTTTGCCGAATTATCTCAGCCAACTGGCTGAGTTGTTCTGAATTATCTCAGCCAACTGGCTGAGTTTTTTGAAATTTTCTCA
>FIZR01001995.1:0-12266 GCA_900060175.1 Ferrisia virgata
ACGTTTTTGGGATATTTTTAAAAAGTAGTCGAACTTCGCTATCAGTTTTTTTTTTAAAGTTGAAAATTTCAAATGGTCAAAACCACTAAAAGGATTGTGCGCCCAAGAATAGAAAATTTCATTCGCTTCAGTTGAAATTAAAAATTATTGAAAATAACGCAATAAAATGACTATAACTCCGAAAGGGAGAAGGCTGGGGGTTCAAAAATTTTTCCAAAATTTTTTTACATCAAGGTACCCCTTTTGGGCGTGGGGGTATTAGATCAAAAATCGGGACTGGGACCAAAATCACCCCTTATCCGGCTATACATTTTAAGAAACCTCCCGATGTTGCATAAGTATGTAGGTAAATAGGTATGGTACACGTATCTATTTTTGTATCGGTATGACGAGAAATTGTCTCTAGGTTAGGTGCTTGATTTGTGAAAAACTGGATCGCATCATTTGCAGCAGGTGAAGCTATGTACTTTACTGTTACGTACTTTTTTTTTCCTTTTACTTACTCTGTATTTGCGATGCGCATGTGTACATTTGTAATATATATATATAACTGTACAGTGTACCTTATGTACAGGTACTGGTACGCTGAGTCTGAGTGGTTGAGTACACTTGAAGAAACTGGTTTGCGCATTCATAATCAATGCGATGCCATACTAATTGTAAGTATTTGAACGTAGAGGAATTGCCCAGCAATACGGAGTGTAGGCGAATGCGGATGATATTTCTGCGATGTGCGAATCTGCTACATATTATCGATTGTACGTACGGTATTTAAATATGTGCTTGTCTCGTTTGTAATGTTCAATGACGCTAGTTTCTGCAATATCGGGATGCCATATGTGTATCTGTAATCCATATACGTATGTAGGTATAGGTAGGTGCACCTTGACCGGCAGGTCCTTTGCAAAATTGTGCGCTTGTTTTAAGTACATAATTTACGAAAATTTAGAAAATACTCGTGCTTCACCCCATCAGTTAATGTAGACGGTCGGCTGCTTTATGTTTAAAAATTGTCTAAAAAATTCACTTCGCAATACGTACTTAGGTAGGCATGTACCGCGTATAACGTCTTTAAACTTGCTGCTCGCGAATTCTTGGTGCTTCTGCTTCTTTCGATGAAAGAATCTCATCGTAAGCGTGGTATAAAGCGATGCGATAAGTCCCGTACAGTTCGACGCATTGCTACGCTTTTTCACTCGATGGTTTATTATGACCACGCGTAAACCAATACCTGCCGACACGGCAGATCATAGCCTACAATGTAATGTACGAGTACGTAAATACATGCACATATACATACACTGTGCAGGTACATTTCTTACCTTACATATACCTACTACATAATATACATATAGGTGCTTCCTACTTATATGCGTACTCGTGAGTTAATATATGTTTATATGTACGATTTCACGTGTATACGAGTACGTGTACGTTTAATGTAAATTTAAATGTGTCTGTATAGTATCTTCTCGACGCAACGCGACGTATTCCTAATGAGAACAATGTACTATACCTACGAATTCAATTATATTCCAGCCTCGAAAACAGTGCTTTTCTTTTAAGCTGGCTATCAACAAGAATAGCATAGCGAAGGGTTGTGCATACTAACAAAAGTAATATTTTCCTCTCTTGATATTGGAAAATTTTTTTGAAATTATTTGAAAATTTTAACAAAACCTGAACAACCTCCGCATGACATAGGTGTTTTGGAAGAAGTTGAATCAAAGGTTTAGTGTACAATACTTCGGACCTTAATCGAACAGGTTCGAGGTGTCTGAGGTGTCATGAAAGTCGTGAATAAGTCGCAAATTTTGTCCAGAATTTTTCGTAAACATTTTTAAAAATATTCATTTTTGAAATTTATTGCCCAGCATTATTGTTTCAATTTGAAAATCACCGTGTGTCATGAAAATCTACTTGGAAATTGGGAATTTCCTCATATCGATCTTTCGAGTTATTGGCCCTTCATAGTTTCTATCAAATAATTTGAAAATAGGGTGCGAGGCATCTTCAATTCTAATCAAATGAAATTTGTTAAAGCTGATAAGTTAAATCTTAAAAGTTTTGATTTTGTTTTTTTCACATAATCAATTGAGAGGAACGAGGAGATTGCTCGAATGTACAGTTCAATGTACTCGGAAGAAAGGAAAATTTGTTACCTATATTTTACTCTGTGTACTTATTCTACATGTAAGATCTTTTTTCTTCGCGCTAAGCGCCATCAATGGCTTGAACGCTAAACTCGCGTATTTTTGTGACGAGAATTTGAATTTTTTCAATTTTTGACAAGAATATGTCTTAGGGCTGGAAGTCATTCTTTGAAAACGTTACGTTTTTAAATTTTGTACTTTTATGTTGAAATGTTAACGTGGATATGTCTCAACCATGGGAAAGTTTGATAAAATTCACAATGAAAGATGTGTATGACTGATTTTTGGACTTTATTTGGAAATATCAGAGCTCAGTATTTGATTTTAGATTCGAAGTTTTTGATCAAAAACTGGCAGTGAAAGATGATAATAAAAAATTCTTGCACTTCACTTATGTTAAAATTTTAAAACTCACGATAAAAGATGATTAAGTAAGAATGATTTTTGTGCTTTACGTTGAAATGTCGGCATGAATATGTGTTTGCACTTTGTGTTAAAATATCCAAGCTGAATAAGTGTGGAAAAAAATTGAAAAAAATAGAAACAGTAAAAAAAAATAAAAATTATTACGAGTTACTTTTGCAGTTTGTGTTAAAATGTGACGTTTAGATTTTTGGACTTCAACTTAAAATTTCAACATGGATATGTCGTAGAGGTGATAAAGTTTGATAAAACTCACAATGAAAGATGAGTACAGCTGATTTTTGAACTTTATGTTGAAATGTCTGAGTCGAGTGTTTGATTTTTGATTAAAAACTCGACACGAAAGATGATTATAAAAGATTTTTGCATTTTATGTTAAAATTTTAAAACTCGTGATATAAGATGATCATATCTTCAGGGATTGGAAAAGACTTGATTAGTTTAGCACTTAATGTTGAATTTTGGCATGGTTGTCAATTTGAAAAATTGAAAAACGTGCGATGTACTTAATTTTTCCATCATTTTTGCACGTATAAATCTAACCAAGATTATATTATGCAGGGTTAATTGAAGGTTTTGCGATTTGATTGTAAAAAAGATTCAAAAATTCGTTATGGGAGGTATGAAAATCATTCAAAAAAAATTGTAAACTGATCAATCGTTTTCAGCAGGGAGGGAAAATTGCCTAAATGTTTTTCTAAAACAATCAACTCCAATAAAGTGTGGGTAACTCCGACTGCTTACTCGCATCCATTTGTTGACACGTAATGTAAGTAAGTAACGTCGACTACATAATTATAGGCCCACCTCGAAATCGCGTTTTAATGAAAATTTTTATGTACAAAATTTCAAGCGGATATATTTCGCATTGTGTATCAACAAGCCACGCTGTCGCGTGTCCGGTGCATTGTCGAGTAGTGAATGACAAAGCTAGAGCTCGAGCGATTGTTTGATTTTTAAAATGTGCGAAAAAAGTTTCGGTATCTCGGAAGTTACGATAAAATGTCAACAAGTGGTAAGGAGCACGCGAACGACGACGGCGATTTTAAATATTCGAAACAGCGCGCTTTGCAAACAGGTTTCATTAGGTGATAATAAAAGGGGATAAAAATAAAGAAAATTATAGGAAAGGGCGAGAGGAAGGAAGAAGAGCGAAAAGGGCCAGAAGTAGAGAGGTAGAGTCTTAATAGCGCGGTTTATTGTAGGTATTAGGTAGTTGAAAGAAGCGAAAACCAATTTGATGTTTAATGAATAGAGATTGAATAGAGGTAGCAAGAGAAAGAGAAAAAGTAGTGGCAGCGGTAAAACTGGTAATGGTGAGCATGCGCGAACCACGTTGGTGAGAAGCGGTATCAAGACGGATTCCCACGGCCTCAGGCTCGGCTATACGACAGGCACGCGAAGGCGCGCGCTCTAACAATCATCATCATCATCATCATCATCATCATCGTCGTCGTCATCGTCGTCGTCGTCGTCGTCATTATTATTATTATTATTACTACTACTACTACTACTACCACCACCATTACTATTATTACCGTCGTCGTTGTCGTAGACACGTCTTCTCTCGCAAGAAGCTCTTCAGCATTGGCTGGGCTCCTCTCTCTTCTGCTTGTACGCGGCTATCTTCAAATGTCCTTCACCACCTCGCAGCGCCATGCCAAGCCCATGAATAAGAAACGATGGAATCATCCTTTCTTTCTTTTCCCGATTGTGACTCATCAAACGCTTTAGGTGCATTGTCAAAGCATCGATCCTACCATTAACGTTCGTTTAACTAACTAACTAACTAACCAACTAACTGGCGTGCACCTCGAAAATGCAACACAACGTACGTAAGTAGAGTAGGTCCAGGTAGAGGGTACCGGTAAAACAAATCAGGTACTAGTCCATTTTACTTTTCCCGAATTGTTCTATTTTCCACCCTTTACTAGATTTCTACTTTTCAACGCTTTTTTGTAACCTTCGCGTATTTAAAGCGTGATTTAGGCTCTCGGCGATGATAAACGAAATTGAAAAATTAGCAGCCTCAGACACCTCCCCTCCCCCTTCCTATTTGAACAAAATTATTCTCCGCTGAAGCCGGAACACAAAACTTCAAAGTTTAAAAGTAAATTTCTCTACGAGTTGGTCAATATTTCTCAGGACTAATGAAGTGGAACTTAAATAAAGCACAATTTTTTGGCACATCAAAACCATGCTCGAGTGAAGCGAGAATTAAATTTTTGCAAAATAGAATTTTTCAAGTTTGGCTTCTTTCTAAGTTGAATCCAAATTGACGCGTAAAATGTTAAATCTTTCTAGCTTGTCGCGTAATTAAATTTTCAAACAAAAAACGATTCATTATTAAAGCTCTACAATTTAAATTTAGATTTTTTCACGTCTCAATTTTTCTGAAATTTTACATTTTTACCTACACTTTTAAAATAAATCGAAATAAGTGTATAACATAATTTCAAATGTTCAAAAATTAATCATTTTTTCTTTTACCCAACAGCGTAAGGGCTGTTGTACGTATCTTGAGAAAATTCAGGGGCCTGTCTAATTCCCTAAAGGTATGACCCCTGCGCAATGCTGCTATACGTATGAAAAATAGTGGTAGGATGAAAACTGGTCAATGTACATATAAAGCTTTTGCAAATTTTGGTTGAAACTGGTTGAAAACTACTGAATCGATTTCTAAAATTTAAAACTCCAAAGCCGCTTTAATGTATACCTACTTAGTGAATGCTACATTGGTAGTACCGTAAGGTATCGAACATCCTCCAAATCATTTCGTCATCTCGATGCAGTCAAAAATAAGAACACCTACTAATCCAAACTTCGGTTGATGTATTTAATTTGATTTTGATATTTCGGCAATGCGAGCGATTTAAATTTTTGCACAAATGTAAAAAGATGATATACTGTGATTGATGAGGCCTATCGTATCGCGCAGAACGTACGATACGTAAATACGTGTACAAAGCTTTGATTCGTCACTACGCTCACTACCGTGTGCAGTGCACTTGGAGTACACTGTAAGGAAATAAGGAACACATCTATTCATCTTTGATGTCCATATATTGGCGATCACTTTAGCGGACGTTTTTGAATTACCAATGATATGTAGATGTACCTATTATGTACCTACCTTACCTACCTACGTAGGTAATAACAAACAGAAAGCTGCCGCAACCTAAGTACCAACACCGAACAAATACTCGTAATAAGCGTCTTAAATAAAAGTTTTTCATCTCGCCGAGTGATTAGTAATTACCTTGGTTATAGCAGTTATAGCACCTAGACTACCTACTCTACCCAGCAAGTAGCAATACGTATTACAATGTGGTCGTGATCGAACTCCGTTATACGCGTTCTTTGAAACTAATTTGCCATTTATGCAAGAAAGAAAATGTTGGTCTACTCGATACTCTGATTTCCGGCCTGTAAGTAAGTTACACGCATGATTGTACATGTACCAGTACCAGTACCAGTACCAGACGACACCGACAGTTGCGTGAGGCTCTCCAAAGAAATCTCAGTTTTTTATTCGAGGCATTGTTCAAAATTTCGGCCTGGGCAACATTCAAAGCCTGCGAGGCTGCTTTCTCTTCGGATTTTTTTTCAGAAACAATATTTTATTTATTTTTATAACTTATTCGTAGCTTCGCATTGCCTGAAATAAAAGTAGACGTGTCAGTTTTTTAGCTTGAGGAACCACGTACATTCCGAGGAAAAATCAGCGAATGCGAAGTGCGTAGTTGGACACTGCCTCGCCTCCATTGGCCGGATCGGTTGATGGTGGTTGATGCTTCGAGTAAGTCAATTTCGCCGAATCTCTTAGCGGAAAATGATAATTTTAACCTCTACGTTATCCGTCCGTGAAACAGCCAGCAAGAAAAACGTAAACTTGATATTTTTGTGTAGTGTGCATTGTACGTAATATCCAGCGTAGAGCATGCGCTAGCGTGAAGGTAAATTATTTAAAACGTTTTTAAGGTGATTTTAGCAACTATCGTTGAGATTTGTGAAGTGGAATATGCGTACTTGTAGGTGTAGCTGTAGCTATAGCTGTAAACGTAAATCTCATGACAAGACACGACACGCGGACACGGAGGAATTGTCCTCGCTGTATGCTGAAGAGAGCGCTCCACCTATTGCTTAGGTTACCCGCCAATAGTAAACTACCTTTTTACTGTACGATATTTCATTCGATACAGCGTGCCGCATTCGTGTAAATGCTCGTCAAGTAAAATGGCGCGCTTGCGCTACTTCTAGCGAACTTTCGAACATGTGCAGCAGCTACCATCTTTGTACTTTCTAAATTCTAACTCCGGCCACCGTTGATTCGATATTTTTCAATGTAAGCAGATGTGCGAAATGAGGCATTAAAAAAATAATCATTCGGGAGACAATTCGACAGGATGCCTGGTGTTGAAACTTACAAGTGTAGTCGCAAACTGCACAAAAATGGAGGTCCGCTCGATCGCAGTGGTAAAAGCGATCTGATGACTGATCCCTTAATCTTGATGGAAAAATAAACAAATTTTGGTGGGGTGCCATTTTTAAGGCCCCTCTCGTCGTATTTCATTTTTTTTTTTTAACCTAAATTGTAGCCCAAGGAGTGCTGAACATTTTTTGTTATTATAAGAATTTTGAAAAAAAGAACCCCCCCCCCTCCAGAGTGTCAATTTTCCAAAAAAGTAAAAAATATATTCAATTTTTGTTTTTTTGAAATTTTTGAGAAAAATAACAGTAATTATTGAAAACTATTGTTTGAAAGATGTGCGAAGTAACGAAATGAATTAAAGTAGGAAGAGTACCATTTGCTCGAATTATCCTTCCGCCTACTGGAACCTCCCTCTTCCTACTTTTCACAATTTCATTTATGAAAGCAATGTACGCGCAAGTGAAACCTATTGTTTGAAAGAGGTTCATTGTAACCAAGGCTGGGTGTCACTTTCTAAAACCACCCTTCTGCCCCATGTGCTTGAGCCCTTCCCCTCCGCGTTTTCAGAATTTGATTCGCATTTGGTTCTGTTCAGCTTATTTGGTTTTTCCTTTTCTCTGGGCGTAGTAATGACTCGAACAATTCTGCAAAATGATGATGAATATTTCAAAGAAGTACCTCGCTGCTCGTAAAATATCCGATACAGCTTCTTCCCTCCTCCCATAAATTTCTACTTTTCAGCAATTATATTTTATGTGAAAAACAATCTGGATGACTGATTTTTTTCGTGCTCCAAGTACAGAATATAGGCGAAACTATATGCTACAAAAGTATCCCCATATTCGCCCTTCCATTTTCATAATTTAATGCTATTCACGCTATCAAATGTTTCCATATTTCATTTTGATTTTTGCTGGAAGTTTTCGGATAAATTATTGTTATTATAGCAATCCCTAGTAAATGATCGATACGATCAATATGATTTTTGGCGGCACTTACGGATTTCCCGATTCCCTGCACATTTTTTTATTAAAACGAATTCCAAACTTGAATTTTAAAAATATTAACTAAACGTTATTTCTTCAAATGCGAACATCTCGTATCCTACTTAGATCACCTTCTGAACGAAAATGAAATTATTCATTTTTTAGAGCATTGTTTCACCACAAATTAGAAAATCTTAACTTTGAATTGAACATTATGAGGCGAATAAATCTCGTCAAGTAAACATTATTGCCCAATTTGCGTTCCAAGATCCAAAATTTTATTTTATTTTCATTTTTTGTGCAACAAAATCGCTCAAAAAGTAAGTAAATTGAAAACTTTTTAGCCCTAACATGTAGTTTGAAATATGTGGATACTTAGATATGGAAATGATACGAGTTTTTGAAATTTGATCGCGTAATGCCCTTCCCCTACTAATTTGGAAATTTTTCGATTGTGGCCCTAATTTCGTCCCCCTATGATAAGCATAGTGAAGATATCTACTGCATAGCGATCTTGACCTAAACATTTTTTCCCGTAGGGAACCCGTAAAATCCAAAAAACAAAAAGGGTACAGAATTTGAGCCACGTACCTTAAGCGTTGACAAATTTATGTTTACGTGGCTTATACTTGGACGGTTCAATGCTGATAACGTTTTTTTTCATAAACGGGTTCGCCTTCAGATGTACCGCTTATGAAAACTTTACCATATCTCCATTTTTCGTAAGCTAATGAAACACGGTAATTTTTATGGACATAGATTCCGACGTATTTGATAGAAACGTTACTATCGCGATCTACAACCATGTAACTTTTTGCCTGCTGCAAAGCTTGCGTGGCAGACTGCCAATTATATATTGTTTCAATGATTAGAATTTTGGCCTTTTTCTTATTTGTCGAAATAACATCGGCGGATCCGCAGTTCTTTTTCGTATCGTCCGAGTACACCAATTTCGGGATACGCTTTTGACTGTAAACCAAGTATTGCTTATCAGAAGTCGCAGCTATGGCCGTTATAAAAGTGAGCGCGTGCGGCTCGAATTCATTTCTTGACCACTCATATAATGATGGAGGGTAACTACTTCGCCTGTTGAAAGTCTCTTTGTTTCGCATTTATTTGTATTTAAAACGAGTATCTTTCTTTTTACAAGGTGATTACGCAACAGTGCCCGGCATTGCGCACAAAAGGCATTCAAACGTTCGGTGATTTGCTCAGCGGTGCCTGTGTAAAATCGTACACACGAAGTAATTTCATTCCGACCGATTTCAGATCCGCCATTGCAGAAAATGTGTTTTTCAAGTACTGCTCGAAAGCGTGCCAATGAATCCGATTTGGAATAGTGAAAACGGCTGTCTGATTTGTTTTTGTAGCAAAGCCGGCATTCCACAAAATTAAGAAAATCAACTCGATTTGCCGTGTACCGATAATAAGTTTTGAAACAACATCATATCCGTTGGCATAAACGAAAATAGTTCAATTTCAGAACGATTTTCGAACTTCAGCTCCCAAACTATGTTACGGTACTCGCCAGTGACCATAAAACATTCTAAGCCCGTCATTCGTATTTCTATATCTTATAGAATTTAATACGCCCGATGTTTGGTATATTCTATTCTTTGAATTTTCTACAACGTATCCATCGTAAAAGATCTGAATTTCATTCTTAAACTGCGGCTGAATCTGTAAATCGGCGCATAATGAATCGAATTCTTCTTGATCTATGCCGTAGTACGGATCGTACTGAATTTGGAAAAACCAAATCGCTTCGTAAAAACTCGCGAGATTCCAGTGAAAAACGCGTAAGCTAATAACCGTTCAGATTTGCCTCGATCCATTATGAGGTCTACCTTCGAAATCGGTCCAAAAATAGCTGTATACAGTTCAGTAATTTCGGATATATCAAAACTTCCGTCGTAAGAAGCGAAGAGTTCTTTGTATACGCGCCGTCTATTTCGTCCACCACTCAGCGCAGAATTCTAAATAATGTTTCCAGAGATTTGTCCAGCGTTCTATCGGACAATCGGATTTGAATCGCTAGTTAACAGTATTTCTTCCGCTAGATATAAATCACTTCTTATGTAGGAATCAGCGTATTTAGTACACGATGATGACATTGGAAGGCACGTTTGATTATATCTCGGAATTTCATTTGGGATACCCTCCAGTTGTGTCAATGGAGTATGGCTTTGCAGATTCGTCGAGTCGTACATATTCAAATAAACCACCGGGCAGATGATCTAGAATTTTTACTTTTCCGGCTACCATCTTTTGATACAGTGTGATTTCGTTACAGAACAAACGTCGCTTTGTTTCAATGTCAAAATGGATCTTCACGAATTGCATCAACATATTTAGATTCGTTGACTTTCTAAACTGAGATGTATACGTAACCATGATACGACCGCCTCCATAGACACATTTTCATAGACTCCGTAAGGTTCGCCAATAATCGACCTCCTCTTACCACATCGCCAACGAGCAATAATCCCAAGACTGTAAATAACATAAATGTACCTTATTTGTCTAAGACCTTTAAGGCCCCTATAGTAGCGAGCCCATTTACTCCGTATACTTTTCAAGTCTGTTCTGCAACTCTGTTATACGCATGTATCTGGTCCTTCAATTACTATTACGCTATCTTCAAGTTACTCCTGTCGAGGAAGAACATTTGTTAGACTCGAGCTGTAATGAGATTTTATAAATAAATGCACCCCATTCCTTGAATTAGGGGGGAATCCCCCCTCTCTCTCTCCTTCCATTCCAGCCGCAAAATAGCTAGATATGTACGTTTATAATATTACGTCGAAATAAAGGAAAGAAAAATTGTCGTCGATACGATTAGAATTCGAAAACAGAAGCTAAATTGTTTTTTCAATGAAAGACAAAGGCGAGCTCGCGTATGTATTCAAAAACGAGTACTTTTTCGTATGCGAGAAAAACTTACGCGATTTAAAATTCTGCAACGTGAAAAGTTACGTTGAAAAGCCGAGCAATTTCTAACGTGAAACGAAAACGATGGAAATAATCTTACAGTCCGCGCAGACTGTAATACATATTACATACGTATGTATGTAGAGGTACGTAGACGCGTAAATATGCAAAAATGCATACGCGTACATTACGTAGACCTACGCGGAAGAAGAGAAAATTACTGGTATCTAGTTTGAGCAATGTTTTCAATTTTTTCTGACCAATGTAAGTGTAACTGTACGGCGAAAGATGATGAATGATGAAAAATCCGGCAACGAAAACAAAAAAAATCAGAAAACGCGTCGAGCAACCTTAAGCTGGGACTTAGCGTTGCAAAGGTAGCATATCCGAATCAATTTTTTCATTTTTTTTCTCGTTTGAGAGTTGATTATGAAAAAGAATCAAGCAAAATACAAAGATAAATGTTACCTAATTTGAAATAGTAGAACAGTTGAATCCATTTGAAAAGATGCTCAATCGGATTTTTTGCCATTTTTGAGAAATTTCAAACGTATTAGTTCCGTTAGAAGTTTCCGCACGATTTTTCGAAGACGACAGAAGGGAATTCGATGAATTTTGCATATGTTGTAGTAAAAAACAGTACCCCGACACGTGTACAGAGCCTTTTTTTGGATTTTTTTCGCCTAGCGAGAGTATTATCATGCTAAACGAAGCTCAAATAATTTTGATCTGAAGTGAAAAATTCAAAAAAGGGATCTGTACACATGTCGTGCAGTGGTCCTTGAGAAATTCTAGGTGGCCAAAATTCTCAAATTGGGATTATGAAGGTTTTTCGAGATGCTGATTCCATTTTTGGAGTTATTTCGACTATAAATCCAAAAGGTACCGGGGGGGGGGAGAGAGTCAAAACACAAAAATTTTCAAATTAATGAGCCAGATATCCAATTATATATTTTTGAACCTTCTGAACACGGAGTTTGAACTAATTTTGCCATAAACCTGCGATGAACCTCAAAGGAGGGGAGGGAAAAGAGGGGTCAAACACAGAAATTTTCAAAAAGTTTGTGTGAGGTGTCAAAATATATGTTTTTGAAACTGCTGAACACGTTTCTGAAGTCGTATTTCACTTAAACACTAATGAGGCCTGGGGGGGGGGGGGTGATGAAGACATTGCGTAGAATATGTGAGAAATATTTATTGTGAAATTTTTTAATTTTGGATCATTTTTTCTAATACTTTCAAATCTTCTTCGAATGCATGCTTCTTTTCAGCTGAACAGGTACTTCTTCTCACCAATAATTCCTTGCACTTCGAAGAGTTTGTCAAGCCAAGCTTCTTCTT